>VRYO01001865.1:5885664-5957487 GCA_009812075.1 Sialia sialis
GTTTGGAGCCTCTGCCTTCAAAATTCCTCATAGGTAAACGAGATAGAAAAAATACCATTAATTCCTTTTTACAGAAGGAAAATGTAGTTGCAGACCAAAAGAGTACTTGAAAGGCTCAGTGAAGTAGATGGAAAGGCAGCATTAAGGTGTGGCAGGTTTTAACAAGTAGCTTAGGATTCTATGCCTTTGCAAAGAACTCAGCACTGCCAAGAAGAGGTTCAGAACTCTGCTTCCAGTATAGACAAATCTGAATTCAGGATCTGTTGTAAAGAGTTTAACTCTTAAAGATTTCCCTCTTCATTATTTGTAATTTTTTTTAGGTAGAATCTATTTAGAATTTTTTATTTCACCAAAAGTGCCATACACAAAGATGGAGGCATTGTATGTCTGCATCTTGCTATGTAAACTTAAATTTTATTTTGGCATTTTTGTAGATCTACTCAAAACACTGCAGAATGGGTTTTGCTTGCTCAAGGCCTGTAGTAGGGAATAAACCCAGCTGGAATAATTGAAGCTATACCTATTTTCACCAGCTGAAATATGTGACCCCTGATCTTTGATTACGCTGGCAGAAGAGAGTGCTACAAGGCAGAGATTTTTCAGTGGTCCTTTATCTACTTGATTTGTCTGGTCAGCTACAAGGTACAGAGGCTGTAAACAAGGGAAAATCGAGATGGCAAACTGATCAATTACAGAATATTGAAAAAAATCAAGGAAATGGCAGCAGCACTGCTAAAGCCAATATGGAAAAGCCCTTCTTGTCCAATAACCTCATTCTTGCGACAAAGATTATAACAAGATGGAAAATGGCACAACATGAATGCATTCGGGTGGCGATGATTGCTGTGAGAATTGGGACTGGTTTGTACTTCACCCACTCTGTCTCTCTTTCCTAGATGCTGTAGCCCTGGCAACTCGGGCAGAAGGTGTTATATTTATTATGTCCCTGTCACCTTTTATCTCTTGTAGTGAAACCCGACATTAAATTCTCTCTCCAGCTTCCACTCTTTCAAACAAGCATGGGAAACATGACTGCATTACCTTCTCCTAATCTCCTAATTAACCCAGCAGAATATATAATTTTCTTCTCTACCTCATGAGGTGTGTGCCATGGGTCTCTAAACTGGCTGCTGCCAGCACATTTTCTGCCTCATCTTGTACAAGGGGCTGCCCTTTGCTTTTGGAGATGAGCTTGGCTTCATTTCCACTATATAGCAGGTTCAAGGCCTTAAAAGAGGCAAGATCTGGAGACTGCACAGAGAGCTTGAGATGGCAAGGTATCTGGAAAGGGTAACACCTCATCTGTCCAGGGTCTGTTAGATGGCTAAAAGCCATAGTTAAAAAATACATATAAATGAAAGAAATTTCAGCACATTGCAGGGTTTCTGCATTCAGCTTGAGAAATCCTTTTTCTTTTTTTCTGTATTGAAAAAGCTTCTTTGAGCCATTGAAAATGCTCTTTATATCCCAGAGGTTGTTAGCAGTAGGAGATGTCGAGGGAGAATCCAGCTTTGGCAGTCACGGGATCAAACTTACCAGGTCAGATCTACATTATTTTTGATACGCTGATGAATGTTAAGGTCATCTGGGTAAGATCAGTGCTGGTAACTAACAATAAAGAGGTGACAGCTTCTTACAGCTGCTTTTGAATAGAGCTTGTGGTGCAGCTCCTCTCTCTCCATGTGGTTTAATGTTCCAGCATAAACCATTGCTGCTGTGGTGGCAGCTTCACCTGAAAGAGAGATTTTAAATTTGCCATTACCAACTCCCTGCTGCCATGTCCCAGATGACTGCACGTGCAAGTTGCACAAAACATGAACTCAGTTAAGGAATGATGTAGCTTTCATCTTCTTCTAACGGACTGCTTTACTTGTGCTTATCTCTAGTGTGAATCATCCATTCTGGCAAGGCTGGCCAGAGGACACAAGTCCTGGTAGGGTCACAGTGAAGGCTTCTTTCTCTTGCTTGCTGTGCCAGGGTATGTTACACTAGTGAAGTCAAGCCTGCTTTATTTCAGCCATCACTGCTGTCCACATGATGCTGCTGCCTTTAACTAGGAAAGTCCAAAAGCAATGGAATAGGAGTGTCAACAGCAGTCTGGACCAGCTCCATCATCTCTGAGCTGGCAGCACCAGTTTCTGGTTCAGGGTGGGGCTATGCCTTCCAGGTAAAGTCACAACCCACAAGTGCCTACCCTAGCTTGTGAGCCCCTTGCTGTCTTCAATCCCTGCTTGCTGCTCAGCTCCAGCATGCTGGAGTGGGAAGGAAAGGTTCTCAATCTGGGACTGCAGCCTGTGTTCCTGGCCTGGGGAAATTGACCTGCTGCTGACTCAGGATCGAGCAGATAAGCCAAAAGCAGATCCACACATTGACAAAGACAGAGAGAGTCTGCTCTAATCTATTAGAGTCACAAGGTCTAAAGCATAAGCAACAGTTTCAACCCAAAATTCCAATTCCCTTTCATTTGCTTTCTGTTCAACTAAGCTGAATCCCTTCATGCTCCTTAGCAAAACAGGGGTCAGGACTTGGGGTGATAGCTGCTCCTTAGTCTTCATCTATACCCAGAAAGCTGCAGAGGGCTCTTGCCACAAAGCTAGGGAAATCCTCATTTAGAAAATAGGGAAGACAAAAATTGCTGTCCTGGTGATGGAGAAATACTTCCTTCTGTGTGACATTATATTTTCCTTCAGTCTTACCCATATCAGGCTGCTCTGTCCCACTCACTGTCTCCCTCATTCATTTGCAGAAGAGTAGTTCAAAAGTCACAGCTGCTGTTTGAGACTTCATCTATCCCTTTGCTATTCTGCCAATAGGCCAAGACAACAGCTTGTTAGTATTTAAATGAGCATATCCATATTTTTGCATGAAATTCACAGTCATTTAAGCCTCGTGTCTGGTCACTGAAATAATGATCTCTCTAATTTGTGCTTTGCTTTTAAGCCTAACTAGAGTGTAACACTATTATGTGGTCATTGCCTCTCAAAGGAGGGATAATTCTGAGCCTAATCTGCCATTTCTGTGCACTTTTTTCCCCCCACCGATGTTGCTGCCACAGTATGAAGTGCAGGGGATTCTGCATCATTTCCATGAAAATGAGGGATATCAGGAGGAAATTAGGAGAGGGAGGGGTGGAGTAGAGTATGCCATATTCTCACTCTTCCCTAAGAGAAATTGCAGGATTTGGGGAACAGCCTGTCTGCCAGAGCCTTTCTTGCTGGAAATGCATACCAGCTTAGCCAAGGAAAGTTATGCACTACCCAACTCCCTTGTCAATGTAGACTTTCTTACTCCCTTGTAAATGCTGTCCCTTGTAAATGTAGACTGTGACTGATGTGTTCTTGGCTTCAGCTGACCCAACATAGCCTGGTGCTGCTGGCTCCCAACTTCCCAGCTAAAAATTATAGTCATAGTCCTTTTTGGCTTCAATTTGTCTGTTTTCAGATGGCACAGGGCTTTTGCATCTCCCTCTAAGCAGGTAGACAGGCTGCTGAAGCCTGTGGTCACTGTGCTAGCAGGCAATGGGGACTCCAGGTCCTCAGGGCTGTGCAGCTCTGGGAATCCAAAAGGCGTGTGTGATTCTGGGATTTTGCTTTTTTCCTGTTTGTTTTTTTAGAGGGCAGAGGAGGTTGTTTGCCACTTTTGTTTGCATTAGAGCTTGCAGGTGTTTTATGCCAACTAACAATATGTGTGCCATAAAAATGCCAGCTGATGTGCAAGCCAAAGTGCCGTAGCTATCATTGGGTTGTATTTTTGGAACTGACTTGAATCCAAGGTTTGCGTATTTTGGACAGACCCACACTGGCCTAGATCCACACAGACAAGTCCTTCCCCCATTCTGCTAAGTGACTGACTCTTTCCCCAAACCTGCTCTGTCTTGATCTCCTCAGAGGTAACTCAACTATGGCTTCAGGGAAGAAAATGACAGTCCAAAATGAGCTGAAGAAAACCCTCTAGATTATATCTCCTCCTCTCCATTACCTTAAAAAAATTAAACTTCTGTTTAGTCTGAAGGGCTTCTGTTGCTCTCAAGCCATATCTCTTAATAGGTTTCTTAGAGAAATATTTTTCTCTATGCAAGTAATTTAAGCCTTCCGTGCCCTCTGGCTATTTTTTAATTAAAAGGAAAATAAAAAAAATCTTGGCCCAAGTAGGGGGCTTAGGCTGCTGATTGACTACAGCAAGGAATTTTGTAGGAATTTTGAATTCTGCCACATATGAAGTCAGCCCTATAAGCATAACCCTGACCTGAGGCTGGGATTTTTAAAATTAGATCCTTAATAAGAAGGGGAAAAAATAAATTTGGCTTTGAATAAGCATAATGCAATTTCCCTTCACACAAATTGCTTCTTTATTATAGCACAGATATTCCCATTTTTCAGTCTAAATACTTAAGTCATATGTAACTTCATTTTGCTGGACTAAGCTCAGCCCTGCCTAAGAGGGAATCCATTATTACAGTAGTTTAATTCATTGGTGCTCATTGTTTATGCTGCCATAACCCACCAAACACATGTGGCCACCACTCCCCTCCTCTCCCTGTGGATGAGCCAGGACTGTGTCTGTAATAGAGTCACAGAATGATTTGGTTTGCAAAGGACCCTAAAAGGTCATCTCATTCCAGCCCCTCTGCAATGAGCAGGGACATCTTCAACAAGTTCTTTTTGCTCAGAGTTCCACCCCACCTGACCTTGAATGTGTCCAGCAATGGGACATCCACCATCTCTCTGGACAACTTATGCCAGTGTTTCATCACCCTCATTGTAAAAAATTTCATATCTCATCTAAACTTACCCTTCCTCAGTTTGAATCCATTCCCCCTTGTCCTGTCATTGCATGCCCTCACAGAAAGTCCTCTCCATCTTTTTTGTAGGCTCCCTTCAGGTACTGGAAGGCCATAATTAGGTCACCCCCAAGCCTTCTCCTCTCCAGGCTGAACAATCCCAATTCTCTCAGTCTATCTTCATAGGAGAGGTACTCCATCAGTCTGATCATCTTGTTGCCTCTCCTCTGGACTTATTGCCATGATCAATGTCCTTCCTGTGCTGGGACCCAGAGCTGCTGCAGCCCTGCAGGTGGGGTCTCGCCTGAGCAGAGCAGAGGGGCAGAATCCTCTCCCTGCCCTGCTGCCCACACTGCTCTGGATGCAGCCCAGGAAATGATTGCCTTACTGGGCTGTGAGTGCCTATTGAATCCTCTCAGCAGGGCTGCTCTAGATCTGTTCATTCCCAGCCTGTGTTGATATTTGGAATTTCCCCAACCCAGCTGCAGGACCTTGAATCTTGGCTTTGTTAAACCGCATTACATTCTCATGGACCCACTTCTTGGGCTTGTCCAGGTCCCTTTGGATGGCATTCCATCCTTCAGCTGTGTCAACTGCACCACTCAGCTGAATGCTGTCTGCAAACTGGGTGAGGGTGCACTTGATGTCACTGTGTCATTCATGAGGATCCTGAATAGCACCAGTCCCAATACAGACTCCTGAAGGACACTACTTGTCATGGATGTGGTTGGGTGGTTGACTTCTGCCCTCTGGATGCCACCATCCGACCAATTCCTTACCCATCTAATAGCGCACCCATCAAATCCCTTTCTCTCCAGTTTACAGAGGAGAATGTGGTGGAGGAGCCGTGCCAAAGCCTCACAGAATTCCATATAGATAATATCAGTAGCTCTCACTCTGCCCTGATGGAGTCACTCCCTCACAGAAGGCCACAACTTTGTTCAGGCAGAACTTGCCCTTGCTGGAGCCATCCTGGCTGCCTTGAGCTACCTCATTGTCCACCATGTGCCATAGTAGCAATCATCTGGACCTGTGACCGTGCCATACAGTTGGATTTTTCAAGATGGTTGAGTAATTCTCCTTTGATTTTTGAGAATATTTGAGGTTTTTTTCAGACAGGAGAGAAACTGAAGATGAAGGAGAGAGCCTAATTTAGCCTGATTTGCCATCAAAAGCAAATCTACTCCCTTGCTGAACCAAATCCAAGGGATTTGGTGCATGCAGTACCTCACAGCACATTTTCCCTGCTGTGTCATGCCTTCACCATAGCAATGGATAGAAGGGCCCAGTGTTAGGAACTCTGTGGCCAGAGCATTCTGGTACATGCAGCTTCTCCTGGTGGTTTCCATGGGCATGGGGAGCATCCTTTGTTCACCATTTCTGGCCCCTTCATTTCAGACAAAGAGGGTCAGGGTTCTGCCCTCTTCTAACAAAATGCTCTCATTAGGCTTACTAGGGAAATTAGAGCAAATTAAAAAGGCTGGCATCAAGCAGGAAAGTACAATGGGGTTGTGTGGCTTCACCTCCCTATCCTTGCTGTTGGCACATGGACACAGAGGTGTCACACCCCAGACTGGTGGCTGTGGGCAAGAGGCTGATGGCAGTAAAGGGCTTGGGTAGTGCAGCAGAGCATGTCCAGTGGGCAGAGTGACATTAGGTGAATGAACCAGTCAGGAAATAGTTAATGGCTGAGCTGCTTTCTCAGAATGGGCTGACCTTACATCAGTGGCTGGGGTAGAAAAAGGTCAGAGATCAACATTGTTTCACCTTTCTGTTTCCCATATCTTCCTTCTAAATTTATCTATTTATTTATTTATTTATTTTCCTGTTAAGGCCGATTTTCTTAGCTGAGAACAGGCTAAGTATGTCTTAAGCAACTCAGCAGCTGGTGAAGATAAAGCCAGAACTGTCAGGAAATGCAGAACAGAAGTATCTTTGCAGGTTGAAATGAAGGATGGGAGAGCCACATTTGGATTAAAAAAAAAAAAAATAACCTTGAACCTCTCTCCAAAGCCTGATTTAAATATGAATCTCATTTAAATAAAAAAAAAGGCAAAAGGTATAATTCACTAAGCTTTTTTATGCAGTGTCTGCACTTCCTGGTTTGGGGAAGCAGTGAACTAAAGACAGAGTGCAATAGAATGGTGCTGACTGCAAACATCACCTGCACGGGGGCACAAGCAGAGAGGTCATTGACTTTTCCCCTGAGTTTGTGCCTTGTCCCCTGCCTGGTGTGCTGGATTGATCATCAGGTGGATTATTATCCCCTTGAAAGTGCTGACAGACATAATTCTTTGCAGCAGCACCAGAGATGGGCTCCTTACATACAAGGTTAGATGAACCCATGTCTTTGTTAATATTTTGTGAGGTCCTGGTGAGGAATAATATTCCCTGTTAATCCCTGATTTAGGTGGAGCGTGCAGGATGAAGCTGCTTTCCACAAGGAAGCGTTCCTTGGTGGATTCTGTCTTACACAAGAAATAGGTGATGTGGTAAGGGAGGACTGAGGAGGAGAAATGGCACATGGTTCAGCCTGAATAGATGGCCAAGCAAAGAAAAGTGCAGTAAACTGCTTACAAGTCAGGTAGGAGCACATAAATGAATCCAACTTCAAGGCAGGAACATATAATTTACCCCTAATAGATTAGCCCATCTTTATCACTCCATTTTTCTGATGCTTGAAATACTCTTTTTTGACTACCTATTCTGCTCACAACTTTCAAATAACTAGAGAAAGGGTAAGAGAGGAATTAGTTTTGCAATGAGCTCTGAACACATCTAGATGATGCTAGTAAACATGAGCTGATGAACCTCATGTTTGGTTTTGTCTTCCTGAAGTTGTACATCCCTCTTCTTCCTTGCTGGCAACCTTCTCTGAAGTACTTTTTCAATGATTATCCCTTGGAGAGAGGTCCAAGGGATAATCCCTAATCTGTGAGATGGACAGATCAACTGGGATTCTTTGCCAGCAGGATAGAGTGGGATTTCAGGGAGGAGAAGGAATTAATTTTATTTTGAAACACAGCAGTAGCAAAGCCTGAGAGAGGTTTTCTGTTTATGGTGTTTGGTTTGGGTGATTTTTTCTTCTAGTGGAAAATTGTGCTTTTTTTCCTATTTAATCAAAATCCCAGTTTGCCTTATCGGTTTTGATGGAAAATTTTCACATAGGTCTTTGTTGTAAGATACCAACATGACAGAATTATCCCTTTATCTCAGCAGATGGGCTTTCCAGAAGGGGAACATCTCAGATGATGAAAAACACAGCAGCTTTGCTGCCTCAGCTCTATCAGACAGGTTTTTTTTTTATGATAGAGAATTTGTCAAAACAGATTCTTGTCATTAAAACTGAAATGCTTTGTGGACAGGAGTTGGATTTGCTCAAGTTTTTACTGCTAATTTTTTTTCTGCATAGTTATGTGCAGTGAGTCATAGTGCCTTCTGTAGTGACAGTATGTGCAGGGGTATGGGATCAAGTCTCTGCTTTGTCCTTTAGATGAACTAGTCCGTGCTGAATGATTCAGATGAAGCCAAGTCATGACATGAAAGTCTCCTGTTTCTGAGGCTGTCAGAGGTATTGCACTGTTTGCATCTCACATCTGGAATTAGAAAGTAGTGTTTGACCTAGAAAGGAAAGTTTTGACCTGATTCCAATTAAACAGAAACCTTTGTGAGACTGGTTCTTTTCTGAGGACTACAGAAGAGACCCCCAAATGCCTGTGTAATTCTGCCACCAACCACAGGAGGAAAGCCTTGCTTCTTGACAACACTGGAACCCTTAAAAAAATCATAAAAATATAAAAGCAAGATTAGTAGTTTTCATTTCTTTTGAGTAACTATGGCTATTTTATCCAATTTTCATTCATGAAGGGACACGTCTTCAGGATAAGTCTGTGAATGCATCAGCTTGCAGGCCCTGGGAAATGCCTGCCTGCTGTGTGTCCTTGCAATCCTCATTATTCACTTGGTACTGGGAGCAGTAACACCTCCCTGGTCAGCAACAGATGCATTTTGCAGCACATTTGTTTATTACCTGTTGTCTTCTAGAAACCTCATGGGTGCCCCAGATGGAAAATGTATTTACAGCAATGGCTCTTCAGTAAGGATATCTGGGTATTCACCAGCAAGGACAAACTACTTATGAGCAGTGGGGCAGCCTTTTGCAGTGGGATATAATATATTGGCAAAAATCAGCTTCCTGGGAGCCATTGAAAGCACATTTTCTTTGCTTCTTCCCCCACCTCGTTCTCCTAGCTCTGCTCTCTGCTGATGAACAACTGCCTATGCAAAGGAGATTGAAAAGGGGATTTACTTTGATTAGACCAAAGCCTTTCCTAGTATTTTCAGTCATAAGTACGGCAGCTTTAATAAGCAGGAAAAGAAGATAAATACAAGTCACAGACTGACAAGAAACTCAATTGGAAAAGAGTAGAAAGTTCTGTTGGAAGCCATGTTCTAAGTTCTGTCTCTTTCTAGCAGCCTCTGATAATCTGCTCAGTCCGAAGAAGGTAACTTTCTGCAAATCTCTGACAAAGACCAAGTGAAGGATTTCCAAGGGATAAAATTAAAGCTTTAATTGCTGGGGTAGAATTGAATTTATATTCCACCCATTTAAGGCTGGGAGAATTTCCCATCAGATTTTCTCTTTCTGTGACCTATTGGTTCATAGCCTTCAGTGTTCTCCTGTCAATCCTGCATCAAAAAGAAGAGAGGTTGTGAGCTGATCTTTTTTCATACAGGAGAATAAAGCAAATTTTATAGGTCATAAATAGGTAGGGAAAGAGCCAAGCACAGTTCACCCAGTGGAAGCTGTTAATTCATCACTTATTTAGGAATACCACTTACTCCTATCACCTTATTACCCTGCTAGAATTCAAACTAAAAGAAGAAAATGTATGCAACAGTCAGGACAGATCCTGACTTTATATTCCTCACTATGTCCTTCCTCAGCAGCATCATGAAATATTGATAACAATAATTATTAATGTATGATTAATTATTAACAATGATAATCTGTAGATGAAAAACTGAATATGACCCAGCAATGTGAACTCACAGCTTAAAAAGCCACCTGCATTCTGAGCTGCATTAAAAGCAGCATGGCCAGCAGGTTGAGGGAGGTGATTCTGCCCTTCTGCTTCGCTCTGGTGAGACCCCACTTGCAGTGCTGCATCCAGCTCCGGGGTTCCCAAGCCTAAGAATGACATGGACCTGTTAGAACAGGTCCAGAGGAGGGCCACAAAAATGATCAGGGGGCTGGAGCACCTCCCCTGAGAGGACAGGCTGCGAGCTGGGGTTGTTTAGCCTAGGAAAGGCTCTGGGAAGACCCTATAGCAGTGTTCGAGTACTTAAAGGAGGTCTGCAGGAAAGCTGGGGATTGGCTACTTATTCATAACACAGTGGATGAGGGATAATGTTTTTAAACTCAAAGAAGGGAGGTTTAGATTGGATATGAGGAATAAATTCTTTACTGTAAGGGTGGTGAGACAATGGAACAGGTTGCCCAGAGAAGCTGTGGATGCCCTATGCGTGAAAGTGTTCAAGAACATGCTGGATGGGGCTCTGAGCACCCTGGTCAGAGGGACTTGTCCCTGCCCATGGCAGAAGAGTTGGAACTGGATGATCTTTGAGGTCCTTTACAATCCAAACTGTGCTATGAGAATTCTTTTCATTTGTTTAGACAGGTAACCAGCAGCTCCAGCAAAACCCTTCTGGCTGCTCAAGGGGTCAAAATTTCAGGTGGAAGAAGTAGAGCAGGGATGTTTGGAAAGAGCATCTGCTTGAGCAAAGAGACAAAGGTCTAGTTTTCATAAGGCTGAATGGCAAGGCCAGTGTTTTACCTGGAGCCAGCCACTGGCAGAGCCTAGAGTAGTGATCAGTCCAAACTTTGTTTTGTCTAATAGGATGAAAACCACAGTTTGATGTTCAGGTGTGATTCAGATAAGAGGTTGCAAAGACATAATTTAGCTGGAATTTTATGAAGGAATAGTTATTCCTCATCACAAAAAGTTACATGCATGTGTTTTTAGCATAATAACAATGTATGTGCTACTAAGTTATAGTAATAGATAGCATGAATTACCCGGAATTTATGTTTTTATCTAAGACCCTTATTTATTATTGTGGAATGTGTGGAGAAGTTTTGTTAAGATATAAAAGAGAGTGCCTTTTGGTACCTCTTCCCAAAAATGACATTTTGCTTGATATTCACCTTATCCCTCCTGTGCTGGTCTCAATGTTTTTGTATGTCTGCTGTCCATCAGATGCTGGAGGTAAAGGGATGCATCCTTTCTGGGAATTGTCATACTCCATGTAATGTGTAGATAACAGCTGGGGACAAAGGGAAACTTATGAAAGTCTCCCAAAAATATACTGGAGCTTCACAGATGTATTCCCTGCTGAATGCACTTTTGAGGATAATAGTGCCAAGAGGCAGTTGACCTATGCTGAAAAAGACTGGTGTGGAGGATTTTTGTGATGGCACTACAGGAAAGTCTGGTCTACTTGCAACATGATATTTATAGGATTTGTATTCCTAACCCTAGAAATCTATGTGCAGCTTTATCTTTCTGATGTGTCTCCCCCAGGTTTGGATTGTAGGTTCAGCAGACAGCTTTTCTCCTGAGCTAAACCCCCAAAGTATTTAATCTTGAGACAAGATTGCTAGTTCATTTTCAACAAGGCTTAGTGCAGAACTGTGCTGTTGAATGATATTTCATTATCTTTAACAGCAATAACTGAGAGGGAAAGCATCTAGGGACTAGAATTTGGTGAAATTATCTCTGCATCTGACCAAAGTATGGCAAAAGACCATTTGTTTAACAACATAATAAAAGTTGCATGTGCCTTATTTCTTCCAAGTGAAGGAAGAGACACTGTGGTGTGTCTGAGGAGTTACACTCCCTCCTCTTTAAAATCTGGTGAGATGTAAACACTACTTACTTGGTTTTCCAGCCACAGATGTCTTCTCTGGCCATTTCCCATCCTTGAATGCTTACAAGAGTGGTGCCATTTTGTGACCACAAGACTGTGGTTACAACGTGAAAATATAGTAGTTTTTGATTCTGCAAGAGAACAAAATTATGCTGATGTATCCCGCAGCTGTGAAAGCAGCTTCCATATAGTACTTTAGGAAAAACTATTGAGCTTGATATTTAGTCAGGTTTTTTAAGAAAAATGCTAAGACCAGACACTACTTATTTTTTATCATTGTTTAAGGACAGTTTTTTTTTCAAATTGCTAGTCCACTCCTCCATGATAGGTAGATAGATAGGTGGAAAGAAAATCATTGTGGGAAAAAATGTTCTTCCACAGTACTATATAATTATGTGACAAAAAATATATCAGCCTGTGCTTCAGGCAAGACATCATGTCTCATTAGTGTTTGGTGGACTTGATCACAAATAGCATGTTTCAAAACTGTCAACTCCCTCTAATTCTTTTTCTATACTTATACTCACAGTCATGTTCAAAATTAGAAGATTCCTGGAAATGCACTTCATCTGGCCAGCCCTTTTCCTAATCATTTGCTTGTGTAATTAAAGGAAAATGTCTTTTTGCAGCTGCACTTTGAGGGACTAAAAGCAGACAGGCTGTTCTCAGTAAGGGAGCAGTCATTTTTTACCCAGTTAAAGACACCAAAGTGTCGTGTGTGCTGTGTGTTATGACAACTGGCTTAATTCAGCTTGCAAAGACCATGCCAGGTACTCCTGAGATGCATGGGCTAGAAAGCCAAGAGATCCCATTTGAGATCTAATATTTTCCTGTACTGGTTGAAACTGAATGCAACAAAGCCATTAACAAAAGCAGACTCACTCAGAGCTGTGGATCTGTGCCTTGATGCTGAAACACAGCAGGACATACATGAAAAGAGTGAGCAACCTGCAGCTGAGGATGCCATCTCACTTTTTCCAGCAGTACTGCTGAAATAGATGCAAGTTTCCATTGTTTTGTCCCTCCCTGAATTCCCATCTGTTAAGGCAGTAGAGAGAAAAGAGAGATTTTTTTCTTGATATCTGCAGGTATTTTGAGATAGAATTGGTTTTAATCTTGTAATTTTTAGTACAACCAGTACATGTTGATTGATTTCTCATTGTTTCTATTTTCTTGAAAGACCACTGTATGAATTTTGACATGCCATATACTCAGAGGCAGACAATAATAAAGCATACTACTTTGACCTTTTCAGTTGCCTGCATTTTAATTCACTGGCTATTCTCATTCCCTTCTGTTTATGGCCCCTCAATATAACTGGCAAGGAGAAAATAGACCAGACAGCTAGCCAAGATGCAGATTATTTAAAAGGGTAAAGACTGGCTTTATCATTCTCTTTAAAATTTACAGTGTTTTGTGTTCTATTGGTCATTAAAGTCATGATAACCCATTCTTAGCTGTAGCAATACAAAGAGGCACAAGCTCAACTTCATTTGTAGCGGTTTATGGGTCAGCATCCTGTGACAGTAGTGGGAGTTTAATCTGGATTAAATTTTGTAGGAATCAACAGATTTTTCTCTGAGTTTTGCAAAAGTGATTTGTTTGAAAGTGGCTGTGTGGGCGCTCACCTGACCACTGCTCTCACTCTGATAGTGCTGGCTAGTGGAAAATCAGGGGGCAAATAATCCCATTACAGCTTTCCCCCATCCCAGTCTGATTCACAGCAGCTAGCACTGCTGCAGGCATGGCAGATTTCCTCCACCACATGGTCATGAAGATAGTGACTTGTCTGACTAGTGCAGAGGGGTGAAAAGGGGCAACAAACTGGCTGTGATCCTTCTCCATGCACTTGTGAAATACAAGCCACAGTCCAAACTGCATCATGTAATACTCACTGTGTTTGGTTGTTATCAGTGCCCCACAAAATATCTGATCATCCTTCAGTTTGGTGAAAGCGTAGAGGGAATTTTCACAGTGAGAATGACAAAAGGAGGACAAAATACTCTGTGGAAAGACTTACTTATGCAGGGATGTCTGAGAGTGGGATTTAGCAACAGCAGAGCCTAGATTTTTGTAGCAAAGCTTCGTATATAGTAGGATACTTTTAGTTTTCTGGTAGTTCTGAAAAGCTCTACATTGGAATCTATACAATAAAAATAACTGGTATAATCAGAAGGTAAAAATGGGAAAAGCAGCAGTTTTGATTACTTGGTTTGTTTCATTTGCTTTTCATCTAATCATTTTGATTTCAGGCTTGCTGTTATGATGGGCTTTGGGGTTTTTTTATATCTCTGTAGGGTTGCAATAAAATATACAACTAGGAGAATGAGGAAGGGTAGCCAAAGTTTGATTGCATTCTGCTGCTCACTGCATAGATTTGTACATTGTTAAAGCAGATCTCTTAACTGAGCAGAATGCATTAAATTTTACCCACTGAGTCCTGCTCCAAGTCAAACAACGTGGGGCTGAACTAACTCAATATTCTTAGAGTATGTATACAGTCTTGATTTTGAACACTTAAAGATCTACAAAATTCTAGAAATCTTTACAATTTAAGGAGACAGAGACCACCATCTTCTGGATATTCTCAGAGAAGATCCTCCAAGACCTCTGGATAATCTGCTGATCATAAATTCAGATTAATGAAAAAGCAAATGGAAACACAGATCTCTCTTTTTTATCATTACTGTCATTATTCTGAGTTCCAAGAGGTAGGAATAATGTCTGATAAGCTGAAGAATCTTAGAAGAACTAGAAATGCTCTTTCTGCTTGGATAAATTAAGGCAGTGGTGAACTACTAACCCTTCATCTTCAATTTTAGACATCAGAGAAGAAACCAAGAGGAAATCCTACCTCACATGAGTCTGTAGAGCCTGGCATCACTTGACTGTGCTCCCAGGGTGGTATGGCTCAGGCATCACTGTCTGGCAGTGCTGACTGCACAGACATTGCTTCTCTCAGAGAAAATCAATGGGATTCACTGTGGAGTGAAGCGTTACCAGCCAGGTAAAAATGTCAGAAAAAAAGGATGCAGTTACTTGGCAGGGCTGGCTGGAAATTTTCCATCCTAGTGCTTTTCTACTGAAAACTGGGGGTTTTATGAAAGCCTTCGCTCTCCTCCAGCCAAAGTCATTGTGCAAAGCTTGAATGTGTTGATTTCATTTTGGCATTGAAAAATTCTGATTTTGTTTGGGGCAAGACAAAATGAAGGTCTGAGCAAAAAGTCAAAACTCAGCAGAAAACTTGAACAAATGCAAGCATAAGGCATATTTCTACAAAAAGAGATAAATCTGGCTTCCAATTATGTTTGTTTAACTTTTTTATCAGTTAGTTCTGACCTTCTTAAAATATATCAGTGTTTTGTGTGTATTATCTAAAGAACTGTGCCAAAAAACAGAAAAAAAAAAAAGATAATTCAGACTATGAGTTGGATTTGAAACTTTTGATGCCAGAGAAAGAGGGAGCTCAGAGTATGGTTTTACAAGTATAACCATTTGCCCCAGTTTTCTCCAGTGACATAAATTAGCTCAGCTCTTTTGCAGTCACGGGATCAAACTCCTAGCTGATATGAATCAAAGCACCCCTATTGCTGATAGCCAAATTTATGTCTGGAATAAAAAGACACAGCTCTCTTCATGAAGTCAGGTGGACCACATCTGCAGGGGTGTAAACTTCAATTCATGAAGCTACCTGATGCAGATCAGTGGCAGATTTGACCTATTTGAGATTTTATTGAACAGTCTGAATCATTGCTGAGTTGTCAGCAGAGAGTTCAGCAACTGAGAAGTTATGAGCAGGGTAGCTTGGTCAGACATTGTTAAAATTAATCCTTGGAGGTGTTTACTCTATTAATGCTGCTCTTCATAGAAGAGCTGAAAGAGATAAGATTGGAACAGTATTTGCTGATAATGCAAATTATAATCTAAATAGTATAAGGATACAGGAAATTACCTTATGTCTATTCATTATCTGCTTGCAATTTTTATTGTTCTGTTCTGTGTACTTTTTTTTCTCTTTGGTGACTTTTACTCTTTCACCAAGTGATCCATAGACACTGTCACGTGTGAGGAATTGAAGGACAGAAAGTCTCAAGTCTGACTTAGTGCCCCGATGCACAGAGATAGCTCAGAAGGGAAAAGATGCTTTATTCCAGTGTGATTTCCGCTTTGTGCCCAAGCAGCTGCCTTCTGGTGTTTCACAGACTATTTGCAGACTGTGGACATACATCCCTTAAAAACTATTCTGAGGCTTTGCATCCATAAGTTTCTTCATAGACATGAATCCTTAATGAAGATCAAAGAAATATTGGGGGAGGATAAATTATTTTCTCATCCCAGCTCCTGACTCCCTCATTGTCCTGTTCAAAGAGGATTTCATAATTCTTACTGGCATAACATGTCCAGAGAACCCCTCTGAAAAGATTTCTCAAAAGATAGCACTGTATCATCAGAGTGGGCAGCCTTATATTCCCTTAAGACCTCTAAAAGGATATACAGTAATTTAATGACTATAAGGCACATCCTTTTGACTAAAATTTTGATCAAAACCTGGAAGTGCACCTTATAATCCGGTGCGCCTTATATATGGACAAAGTTCAGAAATTTGCCAACCTGAAAGTGCGAGCCACAAGCCGAGCTGCAAGATCCATGCCAGCTGTGGCAGCCGGGGCATGGAGCAGGCGGGAGTGCTGTGGCCCGTGGCACGGGGAGGGCGCCTGGGGCTGCGTTTGAAGGCTGAGCCAATCCGTGAAAAATGTGTGCAAATTGAGCACCTGCCAGTAAACTCCGTGATCACATGATTCCTTTACTAATTCACTACTTTGTTGCACGTGGATCCTCACTGCAAAAAAAAAAATTGCGCCTTATAGTCCAGTGTGCCTTATATATGGACAAAAATCGGAAATTTGCCGACAACTAGAAAGTGCGCCTTATAGTTAAGAAATTACTGTATTTAGGAGAGAGTTTTAATTCTCTGCTGAGTCCTTCCACCCTCCCCAGCATACACAGACTCTTCTGTATTTCAGCCACTGTTGGCTATGAGGAAACAGGGTAAGGTTGTATCTTCCTACCTGCACCAAATAATAGCAGATGCCATCATAGCAGCAAGAGGCAGACATGGCATGTCAGCAAGATTTTATTTGAGCCCTTGCACCCTCCCCTGTTGGGGAGGTATGGGTTTATAGCTGTCAGAAACACCCAGGTTCAGAAAGCCTACTGAGAGCCTGAAGGGCTGATGTTGGGTATTGATGTTGGGTGTTTTTTTGTCTGAGCTCGTGTTACTGACCACACTGTAGTCATGTTTGGTGTGTTTAGAAAGCTAGCATTTCACTTTCCATCAAACCGGTGCAAATTCATTTAGTAATTTACAGTAATTTCACAATTATAAGCCACACCTGAATATAAGCTGCACATCCGGGTAGCCGGGTAGACCACGGGATTTGTCCATATATAAGCCGCACTTTTTTTTTTTTTTTTTTTGAACAACGAGGATCCATGTGTAACAAAGTAACAAATTGGCAACAGAATCGCTGCCAGCTGGGTTTGGTGTCAGGTTCTCAAGTTGCAACAGATTTCATAGACCAGTGAAGCCTTTAAAGGCAGCCCCAGGCACCCTCCCCTGCAGCTCTCACTTCTGGGTTGGCATTTCACTGGGATTTGTCCATAAATAAGCCACACCTGAATATAAGCCGGACTACTGGTGTAGGCTGGATTCTTCAATTAAAAAGGTGCGGTTTATAATTGTGAAATTACTGTAATTTTCTCACGCTCAAAAACTTTTGAACAAGGTTTTTCAGGCCTTCTAATCCAATATCTAGCTAAACTTGTAGCTTTGTGGTCTGTGCTTTTAAGTGTTTATTTAGGTATTTGCCTCATATGTTGTCTTGACTAAGCAATGCAAAGAAATATAACAATGGAAGATCCCTTGTCAGAAACTGGCTCCTGTTCTCCTGTTTTCACTGGCAGAGCTTGGAGAAGGTAACTTTTTGGGAAGGATGGGGTTGTCTGTTGGAGGTATCGTTTTGCAATTCTAAGCCTGTGATTGTCATACATTAAAAAAAAGTGGAAATAATTAAAATGCAGGATGGTGAATTTTATAGAATTGCAACTGCTGCATAGAATATTTCTTGGCTGTTATGACAGCTTTCTGCTATGCCCATTAAATTTCTTGCAAGCCTCTCCCAAATGACTCCTGTACAATATACTCACAAAGAAAAACCCCTGCTCAGCACACATCTATTTTTCCAAAATTATTTCTGCTTTTCTGACTTCTTCTATGAGTAAGCGTGTTTATTTAGGTACATTTCTGGAGAGACTTGGGCTTACCCCCGCTTGCAGAATGATGGTATATCCCATCCCCTCTGTAGTGGCTCTCAAACTGGGCTGTGCATTTTCTGTGTTGGCAGACTTTTATCCTCTGAATTCCTTGGAGAACTTCTTTGGAGATAGCTACTTGCTAAGATATACCAGTGCTGCTTGGTTTCAATTTGGTGCACTCTTTTAATGTTCCAGATAACTTGGATTTAAGAATAAACGCACATATTAAGGGTGTAGTTTTGCAAATGGGAACAAAATTAAGGATGTACTTAATGAAGATTCTGCTTGGTTGCTTCTACCTCCTCTTTGGTTAAATTGAAATCTCTATTAATACAAGATGCAACTTTAGTACCCACAAAAAATGTGATGCTATTGTTGCTTTTGCGGTGTAATTTTTTTTTTTTACTTTCCTAATTACATGGCTTCATAAACTGGGATTTTAAGAAAGAATGCTAACTATCAAGACTTGTAATAAAATTTGAAGTGTTGGTCAACTACATAATCCATGTCGTTTTTCTAGAACCTCTTGCTGTAAAGTCACCCAGGCAGATAAGTAGGGTGATGAGATAAAGTGTATGTTTTGCTGTATTAATATAGCTTGAGATGAATCTGTTCTGATTCATGAGAATTTTTTTAGTGTAAATCCAAAATAAATTTATTTTACTGGCAAAGTTCAAAAAATAATAATAAAAAATTACTTCTTTCCACTCAGCTGACATCAGTAGTTGTGTTTGCCTCACCTAGAATGCTATACGATATTCCAAATTTATTGTGACTGTAAACAACAATTCTGCTTGGTTTATGGCTTTCCTGGGCTCCAACAGTAAAACACAATATCTCTATCTGGTTGGAATTATGTGTTATAACAGTTTTATGGTTGGGGGGAGTAAAGCTCTGATAAAGATAAAATAGAGTTTTGCTTTTTTGTGTGACCTTGTCATTTGAAAAAACATTGCACTCTAACGAGATATAATTTAAAAGACTTCTGGGAGCAAATTGAGTTTACTGAGATATTTCTGAGAGTAATTACTTACTGTGAGTTGTCAGTGCACTCTGTTACAGTTCTTTTCCTAGCAAATGTAGATATCTGGGACTGTGTAGAATGGATTAAAGCTCCTACCATTAATGTTTGATGTGAGACAGTAGTGAAAAAGATGGATGCTTATATAACTGACATTTCCAGCATTTATGGCCATAGACTGAAATGCCAGGCGCATAATTTCAAGTAAAATGGCAGACCCAACTCAATAATATTTAATGATGTAGTAGACCTTGGCTGGGAGAATAGCTAACGGAAGTCATTGCACTGCATTTATCGAATTGTTAAAATGAGTTGAATAATAATTGTGCTTTGCAGGAGTTTGTTTTAGAAATTTATTTCTGTGATCTGGTACTCCAGAAATAAATTATTTCTCATTCCAGTCAACACAAAATGCAGAAAAATATTCCCAAATAGCTAACTTGATGGCTAGATTTTTACACTGACTTTGTCCTGTGTTTACAGCACAGAAATATATTCAATAGCTCAGACACGGTTTGGAAGATTGGGAGAGATTGATTGGACAAGCTAGTGAAAGACAAAATTGCCTTCCAGAAAAATCTTCTTTTAGTGTTCAACTCTTTACAAAGTTGGGCCTTTTTGTCTATCATCACACATTTAGGAATGTTCAGATTCAGATTCTGTGGAGCGTCTTACAGTGCACAGACACTTGTGTGCCAGGACTATGATATCATTGATGACATCAGCAAACAGACTTGAGGAAGAAGTGTGCACAACCTACATGTCCAGGCAGAGCCTAAGGACTCTCCAGGCCTTCCAGAAGTTTACAAATTAAAAATGGACAGTATATGCATTAAGGTTCAACAATAACAACAACAACAAAAATAAAAAATACAAACAAAACAAACAAACAAAACAAGAACCAAAGAAAAAAACTTCCTCAAGTTCTTACTTTTTGAAAGAGAATTTTTAAAGCACTTTCTCTTTGAAAATTAATATATCTCAATTTGAGTATTCTGAGTATTTTGCTGTTTAAATAAGAAAAAATTGTGATTGGGCTTCAGCATAGGCTTTACTTTTCTTTTTGTGGGCTGTCACCTTAAGGAACCATTTTAATTCTGCTCACCATTGACCAAGCTTTCCCCCTAGCTTTTTTTTTCACATAAATTTGTCAAAGCTGCATTACTGTCAGCGGGCCATGACATAGCTCTTAGCAGTACTTAGTAAGTCTTTCTGTTCTGTCAGAAGTAAAAGTGAGCCAGGAAATAGCCACACTCCGCATCCGAGAAGTGTAGACCAGGTTAACACAAAACTTATGGAGACTTGAGCTTAACTGCAGAATGTCTTAAAACAACTCGAGCGTGGGAGGAATGGAAAGGCTGTTGTTAATAGATCTCATAGGTAGGGTTGCTATAAACCCCCAAGAAATTGAGTGGTGGAAAGTTTCCAAATACTAGAGAAGTTTTAGGGGGCATTTCAAGAGCAATGATTAAGTACTTATTTTTAGCCTTGCTTGCTTGGCACTGAAAGAATTTGTTTGACAATCTGAGCAGTTTCCCGAGCTGGTAAAATTCCTGGGGTAGAATAAATGGCAGTCATAAGTATAAATTCCTACAAATGGCAAAATTTCCTCTTACTTCAACAGGAATAGGACATTCCTGCAGTATGAATTTCTGAAAATGTAAACTAAACTTCTCTTGTTTCTGAACTGCCTAAAAAAACCCCAAAGGAGCTGAAAATTCCCCCCTGGAGAGTGTCAGCAGGCACCCAGAATACATCTCCAGGGTCACTTAATTCCCTGGATCCTACCCAGCTGCTATTGAAGTTAATTGAAAAAACTCCCATTGCCTTTAAGAGGTTTTGGATCCGACTCAAACGGCTCAGTGGCAGCAGATTACAAGAAGGAGCCCCACTGTGCAATTCCAGCCATCTGCCTATGGGTAAGCATTTATTGATACAAATGTATTTGCTTGGGCTATGTCATGAGGCATTTCAGGCAGTATTTCAGAATGAAGGAGATCTCCCCCTCGCATCCGAGGTCATTGTTATCAGACACCCGTTCCGAGCTGCTGAGCTATAAAGTAGCAATAAAAGTTTACCAACAGCAATGTCACAAGCTCTCTGTTCTGGGTATGTAGTGCTGGGTTAAGCTGGTGCTCAGATTCCTGTGTGTCTGCTTGCATTAGACAGGAAAAAATCTCATCGTTTACATCTCAAACCCATGCTCAGTGATACTGTCCTCATCATCAACCTTTTACTATATCATCTCTAGCTTTGGATAAGAGAACTGTTGGGGAAAACAGCTGAGTGTAATATGTAAGGATTTTCTTAATTAGCCCACACAACTGTGTTGCCCTTTTCATCAAGAACTGGTGAAGGAGAAGCATGATGTGTGTGGAAAGCACATTTGGAGGATGGTTGTCTCCAGTAATTTTGCAGCATACCAGAGAACCAAATGAGTTTTGATGTAAAACACAGCCAGAGACTGTGTAAATTGCCCCAGCTGATTAGGAAACAGGGAAGCTGTTAGCATCCTGGAAGTGTGCGTGTAATAACAAAATTGCTCAATGGTGTGATTTTGGAGGAGACCAAGTGATCTGCCTTGCTGCATGCCAGGCCTCGGCAGGGTCCTGTACACACTTTAATAATCAGTTACCCTAATGCTGGGACAACCCACTAACAACTTAATTATTGTGTGTAGCTCCGGGCCATAGGTGGCTTGTCCGGGCTGTGTTACATAGAAAATCAAATCAGCCAGAATGCGGGCTGGAAGGGACTGTGCCCAGCCTCTGTCCCAGTGTGGAGGCACTACTTGAGCTCGTGCTGAAAATGTTTCAAAGCCTTACTCTGTCAGACCCTGTGCACATGAGGAAGAGACATTCCCCAGCCAGGAAACCCATGGCACAAGTTGAAAAAAGACAGGCTGCAATATATTTTGTAGGCTTGGGGCAGCTGTGTGCTACCAGAGATGTAGCAGAAGGCACTTCTGGTTATGAAAGCCTTTCTGTTTCCCTGGACGATGAGTATGAGAGTGACATAAATTTTACACCATGACGAAAATCAGAGCAGGAAGCTCAGAATGGAGTCTAGCCCAAACTTACAGAATCTCCTAAGACTCTTTTATTTTATTTCAGTCAGTTTAGTTAAGCCCTTAGGCACTTCTCCAACCAAGTGTTTGTCTGCCTCTAGACATGAGAATCTGCTACTAATCTTATTTCTGTCCTAGGCTAGATTGTGTCCTTGATAAGAATTTCCAATATGGATAATACAGAACTTTTTTTGCCTGTGGGTTTTTGCTTATATTCCTTAGAAAATGTTCAACATCCCTGGTTTTGTCCAAGGAACCTTTCAATAAATATGCCTATAAGCAAGAAAGAAATTTCTCTTCTGGCTCTAAAAAATGGTTGTGATCAAGAAGCCAGTGACATGTTAGTTTCAGTTTTACTCTGGACTGCAGTTGCCATACAATACCAGGGCTCATGGTATCTTATAATGATTTGGGTTGGAAGGGACCTTAAAAATCATATTGTTCCAACTCCCCAGCCATAGGCATGGATACCACCCCTCAGATCAGGTTTCTCAGGGCTCCATCCAATCTGCCCTTGAGCACTTCCAGGATGGAGCATTCACAGTTTTCTCTGGACAACCTGTACCAGTGCCTCACCACACTCTAAGAATTTCTTCTGAACAGCTAAACAGAATATCTCTTCCTTCAATTTAAAACCATTCCCATTTTCTTATCACTCTCTGTGCATGTAAAAAAGTTGCTCTCTCTTATAATAAGACTCTTTTAGGTAATGGAAGGGTGCTTTAAGGTTTCTCCAGAGCCCTATCTTCTCCAAGCTGAACAATACCATTTCTGTCATCTTGTTTCATAGGAGAGGCTCTGCAGCACTCTGATTTTCTTGATGACCTCCTCTGGGCTTGCTTCAGCATATTCCTGTCTTTCTTGTGCTGAGGACCCCCAGACATGGTTGCTGCACTTCAGGTCTGGTCTTACAATAGTGGAGCAGAAGAGCAGAATCACCTCGCTCAACTTGCAGGCATTGGCTCTTCTGGTGCAACCCAAGGATGCTGCTGCTTTCTGCGCCACATGTCAGTTTTCATCTACCAAGCCCCTCAAGTCCTTCTCTGCAGAGCTGCTCTCAATGAATTCTCACAGTCTGCACTGTCTGGTATTGTCCTGACCCAGGTGCAGCACTTCGTACTCACACATGTTGAACCTCATTCGGTTCTCCTGTGTCTATATCTCAAGATTGTCCAAGTCCCTCTGGCTGGCACCTCTTCCTTCTGTTATGTAAACTGTACTTCTCAGCTTTGTGTCATCTGAACATTAGCTAAGGTTGCACTCAATCTCACTGTCTCTGTCACTGATAATGGTATTAGACAGCACCTGAACAACAGAGCACTGTGGGACACCACTTGTCACCAGCCTCCACCTGGACATCAAGCTGTTGGCCACAGCTCTCTGGTTTCGTCCATCTGGCCAATTCCATGTCCACTGGATATCTCACCCTTCAAACCCATGGCTCTCCAATACAGAGATAAGGGTATCATGTGGGACCATGTAAAAGACCTTATGAAATCTGGGTAGATGACATCAGAGTCTTAACCCTGCTAATGAGCTCATCTGCATTGATGAGCACCAAGTCCAGTAATGCTTCTCCTCTGGTTTGTTTGTCCAAAACCTGGACATGGAATTTGTCCTCAGTGGCCTCTAGAAGTCTCCTGGACTGCTCCCAGCCAGCTGTATTGCTTTCCCAGCAGATGTCTAGGAAGTTGCTCCTTGGCATCAGTATCAGACAAGCACCTGCACATCCCAAAATCTCATGGTAGTCTCCATGTGTGGCATGTAGCAGGTTACTTTGTAGGGAAATGTACTACACTGCAGAAAACTAAGAGTTAATGTGCAGGCCAGCAAATCTGAGTTACTAACTAAATTTCCCTTGAAGATAATACATTGGAGGAGCGTTCCTGTGGTAGTAAAATGCTCTGTTAATCTGAGAGCCAAACAGATGGGAAGTTTTGAGAAGGTAGGAGAGAAAAGGAGATAATAGAAGCTGCAGTTCCATACACAAGATCTGGTCTGAAATAACAGCTATAAATGGAAATTATTTGCAGGATATTGCCCATATGCTTCCCAAACCTGTGTCTGGGCGGCAGTGTTTTCAATTACTTCCCCAAATTCTGTCACATCTTTTGTAGCACTACATGTGAAGGGGGGTTTGAACTTGAAGCCGGGCCAGCAGCAAGATTAATTTCCATATTAAAAGCTGATGATTTTTCACAAAGGTGTGCAGCAGCACCAGACCAGAACAGCTGCTGATCTCTCCATGGCCAGTCTGCAGGAGCAGGTTTCCTGTCCTTTCATTGCTAGGATCTCACACCAGCCCACAGCAGCCTTGCCAGAGACATTGGCACTGCACACACACCTGCTCTCCTGGCGAAAGAAGAAATATCAAATTCTCACCTTTAGAGGCTTGTCCTGGTCTCCTCATTCCAGTTATGTCTCCTTCCTGCGGCTCAAGCAGCTCCATACTCCCTACTCCATTCTCATCACCCAGCTGGTTACAAGATACCAAGGTTTTAGGGTGACTTTGAATTTAGCTTGACTAACTGCTTGGACAGATGCTTTTGGACATCTTAGCATTAAGGACCTAAACCTCCCTCCTTGCAACCAATTTCCAGCACTTTAGGATTTGTTTTGCTGTCCTTCCTTCCATAAAGTCTCTTGGATCTCATCTTTCCACTCCTGTCTTTACTTGTGGGGTTTTTTGCCTTTTTGTTTACATGCTTCCCAGTGCTGGAAGCAAAGTAAAATGGCTGCTTTTGTGTGGACCCCCTGAAACACTGTGGGTGTACAGGAACATGAAAACATCTTGAGAAGAATAGGGCTTTAACACACTGAGGAAAACTGAGGATGTGGCAGACCCATCTTTTGTCCTCTGTTCTATCGAAATCCCTGTATCATCTTCATTCTTCTGTTTCTTACCTGTGAAAGGGAAGCAATGTCATTAACATCACAATTCTGTAGTAGTTGGGTAGTTGAATAGTAAAAAAAAAAAAAAAAAAGTCAAATTCAGTGTAAAAGAGAAAACAAAACAAAGTTTGTTGGGGAAAAAACCCAACAATCCTAACAACTCATTCAGCAATGGTTCATTAGATTCCTTCTAGCCCTTCAAATGGAAGATGTTTGGCTTAAAAACAGACAGTGATGCCTCAACATTGCTTTAATGATCAGTAGCAATACTGAAAACAGATGTAAGGTTAGGAATAATTATGAAGGAGTATTCAACAAGGTGGAAGTCATCATTACTGCACTATAAATTCATAATTCCCACCTCTTGAACACTGTGTTTCTGGCAGTCTTACATTTGAGTAGCATTACTGGAAAAAATTCTAAAGGATCCTTTAGGAGAGGGATATCTACACACATCAAGGTTAATCAATGTATGGAAGACTCTCAGCATAGGGAGTGATCAAGCAGTTTAGGATTTTTCAAGTTGGAAAAGCAATGGCTGGAGTACTATGAGTTTCTGGCATAGAACAACTGTTTTATCATTCTTCCGGGACCTCAGGTATAAGAGTGAAGAAAAACTATCACATGAAGACTTAAAGAAATTCAAGAAGATATCTGGAAACTCTTGATGTAGAATGTTTTAACCACTGAAAGTTTACAAACATTTAAAAAAAAAAAAAAAAGCCCTAGCCAAACCCCAAAAAAATCTACTGGAAAAATTCACAGTAGAGTTGTGAAAAGCTATCTGTTCAAAGGCAACATTTCTTCATCTGAGGTCTCCTGAGTTTCAGGTGCTCTGTGCAGAGAGGGAGTGTTATTCCAGTCTGTATCTCCTATCTGTTGAATATCTGTTGATATTCTGTGAACTCTTTATTTTATCCTTACTCAGATCTGTAAAACAACTTTTTCTTCTCCCTTTCAACATCACGGAGAGATGGTTAAACTGGTCTTTTCCCTCTGTGAAAATCTGTGTGAGGACTGTCTCACAGAGAAAAACCATGACCTTCTGCTTGCAGGGTAGATGGCAACTTTGCTTTGTGAAGAGCCTTCTCTCTTGAAACCTTGTCCTACAGTTCATAACATGTGAAACGGATCTTGTCTGAAGGAGTTGTTGTAGGGTTTTTTCCCCTGGGGGTCTTGCATCTTTGAAAGAAAAGGAAAAGACAAGAGATCACAAAACACTTATTTCTCACAATGTGATTCACCAGGAAACAGGAAGACAAGAAATCAAAGTAAAATAGTGATCTCTGGAGAAGAGGCTGAGGAGAGGAGGCAGAAAAGAAGCCTCCTGTTCTTGCAGGGAGGCCGGAATGGTTTGCTTGTTTAATGATCTTATTATAAGCTTAAAAGGTGAGCAGTGAAGTTAGAAGTAACAACTGTAACTCTTTGCAAGCTAAACAAACCATCTCATGGAACTTGGCACCAAATAGAGGTTCTTTGGGAGCAAGGGAATTACAGATCACTCACTGGCACTAGTGGCTAGTCTCCACCAAGTAGATTATTGCTTTATTCCCTCTTCTCTCTCAGACCAGTTTTTGCCAAGTACTTCCTAGTCCAAATGTGATACAATCAGGTTTTTTTCAGGCTAAACCAGCCCAGCTCACTCAGCTGCTTCTCATAACACTTGTGCTCCAGTCTCTTCACCAGCTTTCTTGCTCTTCTTTGGACAAAATCCAGCTCCCAGCAACACTAATTACCCCTGATTTAGGGTCTAGGCAAGACACACCTGGGGGTCCTCTGGGAGTTCTGAAGAAGTTGTACCACTATCTGCTCCTTACCTTTCCTTCCTCTCTCATCCTTTCAGGAGGGATGAAAGGATGTCCTCACAGTCGTGGTGTCACTCAAATCTGTGCAAGATTTCTGATCTGCTTCAGTGCTGAGGATGGTTTAAAGGAGTCTGTGTTACTCTGAACTAAAACAAATTGGGAGTGCTTGCATGAGCCACCAGGTATGTCAGCTGTGATGTGTTATAGCCAGTAAGCAAGGTGAGATCTTAAACTGCACTGGTGAGGTATGCCAGGGAACATTTGCTCAGCCATTTTTCCCATATACCTGTTCCATCAGTTGTATGGCAGATCTCTCAGCTGATGCTGGAACATGCTTCAGCTTTCACAGCTTTAGCAATATACACTCAGCCATGTATCTCCAGTGACAGCCTTTGTGGGAGCCTCTAGCTAAGTCTTTTTGAACCTGCTTGTGCTCCATCTATGGGAAAATTCCTATTTGTCCTACATATTTGTCCTTCTTCCTATTTGGAAGCATTCTCTGGAGAGAAACAGTCAGGGAGCTGCCTAGCAGCTGAGAAATGCCATCCTGTGCAGTAGTTCAAAGAAGGGGAGCTGACAAACCACAAACCTAGAATTTGTGAATGATTCTAAAGGTATCCCAAAAGCCATAGAAGTTCAGAGCTGAGTTCTTTCAAAGTGAGAGTGCTGGGGCCATGGCCCAGCCATGAGGTATCAGAGCTGTCCTGAATTTGTTTCCCCTGGAGAAATAGAAGCCAGACAGCATAGAGCTTGGTCCAGGCTGGCTCTCCCTTCTTCAGTTCAGAGCAGTGGGGAAGGCTGAATTTCTTGGGTCTGTTCATTCTCCCATTCAAAACTGCAAATTTCAGGGAGCAGCAGCAGGTGACAGGCAAGGCAGTGCTGGCAGGTGGCTTCTTGGCTGTAGAAGCAAAACTGGATTTTGCTGTTCCCTAGAAGAGGGATAATAGCAGGACTGGCCTACAAGAGGCATTTTTCTCTGCAAGAACTCAAAGCCCTGCCATGTACAATTGTTTGAGGAGAGCTGGCTCATGCCTGTACACTGTGCTCAAGCTAAAGGCAGAAGAGTTCCCTTGTGTACCTTCCCTCAGTACTTTTTCACTTTAGAAAACCCAAACACACAGGGATTACTGTGTCATTTGAAGTCATCTACTGCAATCAGAAGTTAAAGAAAAGCTGAAGTTTAGTGATGAGAGCAGAAGATTGGGATTGAGGTTCCAGATGTTTTCCTTAAGTTCCTGGGGTTTAGTTACTGTTCAGAGCTAAGAGAAGGCTGACCCAACCTGTCCATGCTATCAGGCATGCATATTATTTCTTCAGGCATTATATGCTCAGTGTCTGTGATATTTATCTTCTCTTTCCAGCACTGCAGCTTTCTTTTTTTTTTTTCTATGCAATTACCTCTGTACCTCCCTAAGTTATAGTTCATATTGTTTAAAAGTGACTGAGACAGGGGCGATAAGCAGCTGAGTATTATTCTCTACAATAGTCAGCTTTCAGAAGCCGTACACCCACAAACACCCACCAAGCTGTCTCCATCCTCCTCTGCGAAAGAAAGAAATTGCTGCTGAGAAATGATGAGAAGAGATGGTTGCAAAGAGATGAGGCTGAGTAAAATGCAGCAGGACACGGGAGTGTGCTCATGGCTTCTCATTAGTGGAGGAATCTGTACGGCACATCACAGCATACACAGGCTCATGTGACAGCTCCTGCACCTCCAGGCTGTAATACAGTCAAGCTGGGAGGACACAAAAGCAAGAAATTTTGCTTTATTCTCCTAATATTTTTTTCAGCAGGTTTTAACTTACAGAGTCTCTCACAATTTACTGACGACTGCTTTCAAAGATGAAATTTTAAGTGAAATCAGATTGCTTTGTGAGAGAGGGTTTTGTGCTACATTTTCATGTCAGAATTTTAAAAATATGAAGCCAAAAAGCATTTATTTCTAAGTTATCTATTTTAATGTAAAAAAACTCAAAAACCCACCCACTAACAAACCCTGGTCTCTATTTTCTACAGTAAGCAGTAAGTATTTAATTTGATCTAGTTTTGTGGTTTGTTTCTGTTTGACTTTTTTTTTCTGGGTTTCACCAGTGATTTATTCAGGAAAGTATAAAGCTTCTGTTATTTACAGAAAAGTGAAACAAATGTTTGTAGTAGAATCATAGTTTTTTATTTTCCGAAATTTGTCCAGTAAACACTATGAAGCACTGATACCTACATCAAAGAAAGAAAATGATACAGGCTCTTACAGACTGTATGTAACATATGCTAAATAGGCTTTGAAATTATTTTTCACAATATATATTTGACCTTAGAAAATGCATAAATAAAAATGCAATAAAAAAATCACCAAGGAAGAATGAAGCATCTTGTCTGCTCTGTTACCATGGTCCTTATCAGAAAAACTCGTGTGTTTATCAGAGATTACGATTTCCAATGACATCCTTGGTAAATAGAACCAGTATACTATTCTTTAAAAGAGTTGTTATTTTCCCAGTGAAGTCCATGGGGATTTTACCTTTGCATGGCATGCAAACAAATAATTAGCTGTACTCATGTCTGCATAAGCTGTGTATCACAGCTGCTGAAATGAGAGAAATGTAGGCTGAAGTGAAATATCTATCTCTTAAAATTGGTTAGATTAGCCTCAAGTGGTAGATTTTTCCTGTATTGCATGTTTTGAAAAGTGGAACTTCTGTGCCTCAAATGTGTACAACATAGATTTTTTTTTTATTTTTAAACATTAATCTATAAATAGCCTCTTTAATGCTATTTCCCCACAAAGTACAGGTGTTGCCATATGTAAAGGTGTAAAAGTCTTGGTGTAATAAGAAATCTTGCCAAAATCAGGCTCTCGGTTTCAGTTTGTTGTATTTCACTTGATTGTAGGTATTCATTCTATGAAACAGTTTTGAAAGGTCTCAGCCCACTGAAGCCAAGGAATTAGTTGCCACCAAGTTTTTTCTGACAGGTAAAGGATACCCCTGTGGTCCAAAGGGCTTCAGCCTGGAAATTACTACTCAATCAGACTCTTGCCTGGAGAAATGCACTAATCAAAAAGTACTTGGATCTCTGTCTCACTAATGCCTCTCTCTGAGTACCAAGTCAGAGAGCTCTACTGATTTTTGCCATTAAAACTTGCCTCAGATCAGGAGGTGACAGCTCTGCTGTCAGAGAGCCAAGAAACATTGATGCCATACACATTCATCTTCCTACAAATGGAAGAAATTACAGTGGAGTCATGTTTTCCCATTTATATTTTGGTATCAAGGTTTACAAAGCACACTAGAGAGTAAATGTGATGTATCAGAGTTACAGAGTTGAAGGTTAGTCAAGGCTAGTGAGACATGATTTGGGTGGGAACAAAGGAACCAGCACATTCCCAAGCAGAAAAAGAACCCCAGCATCGTGCTTGGTAAACAGATTGCTAGTGGCCTTTGAGTGTGTGAGTCTCACGGACCATTAAATGGGATTCCAGGCTCAAGTAATTAAAAAAAAAAAAAAAGAAAAGCAATCCCTTATGATATTTTCATGCTGTAACTCAAATATTTAACTCCTTGCTGGTTTATATTATAATTTGAAGCCTGAAACTGTAATCTGGTTTTTAATACCTTTCTGCAAGGAAAAAAACAAACAACCAAACCACAACTAAATAAGCAACCTAAACCAAAAATCTTCAAAAGCCCCCCAGAAATTGTCTCCCAAAAAAAGTATTTCACTTTGTTTTCTCGTGAGGCCACTGTTTAGATTGGACCAGATTCTGTGCCCTGGATTTTAACACAGAAATATCCTGCCATTCTTTTTGATAGTTTTGGATCAGGCTCCCAGATGAAGACTTTCACATTGTTTTCACTGCTGGAATTCAAGCATTACACATTCAGAAACACCACTGAGCTATTAGCTGTTAGAATGAGAACCCTGATCTATGGCTGCACAGTTGTGGGGATAATTTAGCCAGCTGAGGTCTGTGTCTGAGAAAAGAAAGGGAATTGGAAATTTGGCCGGGGACCTGCAAGATCTGAAAAATGTGGGGGTGGGGAATGCTCAAAGAAATAAATATTCAGATATTTTCTATCTCAATTCTCCCTGACACACATGTTTTGCCAAAGCCTGTGTTGAACTGTGTTGTTTTGAATAAGATTTTTGAAATATTTGAAGAGAAGAAAATTTCAAGGATATTTTCAAATGTGTAAGCATTTCAAAAGGAAAAATTTAGATGTTTTGTCACAGATTGGCAGACAGATTCAGAGCAAGCAGTCTGATTCAAGGTAAGGATTTGTGACATGCTTGCTGATACTGTGAGATCTGCTGTTGTGGTTAAAAAAAACCCTTTTCTTGGCCTGTCTGGAAAGGAAAGCACTATGATTTCTTGTCACTAGTCATTGGAACATTTTATTTTGTGCACAGTGTCATATCTGTTAATGACAGAGACACAGAGCTCTCAGTGGGCTCATCCTTCCCAGAATATTTCTGTTACTTCTAGACAGATAGATTTACACATGAGCATCCTAAAATCTTACCAAATTTGTAAGTAATATATTATTAAGTAACAATTAAGGCTGGGCACTTTCCTGCCAGAAGTGATTGGAGCCATACACTGGTGCAGCTGTAGTCTCACTTTGTCCCAAATTGGTATGTGGCCAGTCATAGTAGCACATTTTCCAGTCCCAATTAATGCACAAAATCTATAAAAATGAAGCTTCTGTTAATGCATGTATTCCCCTCAGGCATGAGATATGAATGTGTTTGAGGAGTGTGGGTGTAGGGATATAGCTTCTGCAAACAAGTAATTTTGTTAATTTTTTATTATTTGCTTAATTACATTTTTGCCCTAATCTTCAGTTCTGAAAACCAGCCGTGAATGTGAACAGTAAGTACATCAAGGTCTTGTCATTGCTCAAGTTTTAGAGTTTTTTTAGGTTTTTTGGCAGAAACAGCTAGAACATAAAGTATTTGATAACTGCTATGATGTTGCACTTGCTACAAGCAAACAAAGATAAGAAATGGGGTTTTTAATGGCAGAATAGGTGCACAAAATCGAAGAATTAATTTTTATTGTACTTCTTAGTTATGGTTTCAGCTGGGATAGAGTTAACTTCTATTCAGGAGCTGTTGCAGTGCTGCGTTTTGGATTTGGTGTTGATGCTATGGGGTTTTGCTGAGTTGTGCTTATCCTAAATCAAGGAATTTATTTTTTTTCCTTGTCTCATGCTCTGCCAGTGGGGAGGTTTGCAAAAGTAATTAGGAGAGACTATGTCCAGGACAGGTGACTCAGACTGACCACAAGGATATTCCAGACCATAGAATGTCATGCCCAGAACATAAACTGGGGGAGTTACTTGGAAGTGTGGCTGATCTGGACTTGGGAAGGGGGATCTGTCATCAGTCAGTGGATGGTGAGAAATTGTGTTGTGTATCACTGAGGTGTTTTTTCCCCTTTGTAATATCATTATTTACCCTCATTATTGCATTTTACGTCATTTTCACCCATTAAACTGCTCTTGCAAGTTTTACAAGTTTTGATCCTCCTTCCCATTCCATCAGAGTAAGGGTGGAGGAAAGGAGGGCTGAGCAAGCAGCTGTGTGGTGTTTTATCTCCAGTGGTCTTAAAGCTACTGCAGGGGATATTCCTTGAGGGTAACAATTATTTTTAGCTGAAGTATTTGGACCAGATTGGTTTCTTCACAGGGTTTTCTGCTAAGGAAACTTAATGAGTTAAGGCCTAATATCTGCCTCAGGCTTTGGCCCTTGAGTTAATTTGCCTGTCATTCTTGTCTGTGCCCCAATATTGACACCTGGGGGAAGCCTCTCAGCCACAGAGACCCAAGGGAACAACACTGCTGGCATTGGTTTCAATTTGCTTGGTTCCATACTGGTACTAAACTATCCTTATTAAAATGATTAGGTTTTTAGCAAATTATTCTGCATGCTGAAAGGTTACCCAATGTAGCTACTTAATAGTCACTTCCAAAATCATTAACAAGATATTTATGACACCTTCATGTGCAGGTACAAAGCCTTCTGGAGGATTCCTTCGATTTAATTTCTCTAGCTTAAAGCTGAATGGAGAGAACAAAGGCAGAGCTCACAGTCATTAATTAAGAGGATGAAGGAAGGCAGAGGGGATGCTGACAGGAGGTGACAGGCTCATTGAAAAGAAAAAGCTACATCCTGAGAATGGGGAGATATTCCAGACAATTCTTTGAGGCTTGCTGGAGTGCAAAACTAATCCGTGAGTATCTCACTACCTCTTTTTGTTAAAAACTGCTTTGTCCTTAACTATTTGCTTAATACTACACCAAAGCAGCTTATAACTTCACATCAGAAATAATACCAAGTACAAATTCTGTTTTTCTTTGCCAAAGGACTTTGGTAGGACATGTAGTCCCTTGATTACTAAATGCTTCACGAGTAGCTGTCAAAGGAGCCAGGCTGGGAATAGGATTTCCCTGCTCCTACATGCATGCTGTCTGATGTTGACATACCACACGTGTCAAAGTCTCAGCAAATCTTGCTGTCCAGGTGGCATGAATGTCCTGGTCAGGTTCTCTAGCAGAGAGAGATTTTGCTGGAACTGTGCTGGCAAGGAGAGGACTTTGCTTTGTGGGACAAAGGTGGGCTTTTCTGCCATTGCCGAGGGGGCCTCTGGCATCAAGGGCAGCAAGACAGAGGAAATTTGGGGTGTTAGCAAAACCAGGCACTGCATTTTAAACAATCCTCAATCCCCTAAAAAATAAAGGGAGAGTCACTGATAATCACTTTGGCATAAACTGATTGTCAGCTTTTCTGCTGCTCTCACCTGCTCTTTGTTTTCTCTGTGCTTGCACGGCCTTTTCATTTCCTGATTTTCCATCCTTCTTTTTGCTTCTCCCTTACTCCCCCATGTTTTTAAATATTAAGATGCTGGGCTTTGTGCAGCTGTGCTACTCACCAAAATAATTTTCCCATCTGTAGTCAAGGGAGCAATTCCCATCTCTGGAATCTCATTTCTTCAGGGAATCACCAAGGACTTTGCAGTCCAAGTGCAAATGCATATTCTCCAATTTCATTCCTCCCTTGCTGTTTTTGCTGCCTCATACCTGTGGCTGTGATGAGTTTGGTGTCAACCCTGACAGAAAATGCTTGTGAAGCACTGAGTTCCTGCTTGGGAGGATGAAAATACCAGCACCCCAAAATCGGGGGTACTGCATGGGCTTGGATGGGCTTGCAGAGCCCCTGTGTGATGTGGTTGCCCCCCATCCTGGCGTGGGGGCTCCGTGGCCAGCACCACCATGCACAGGTGAGTCCCCAGCAGGTGTGCACTGTCACTGCCAGCAGTGGGGACCCTTGCTGTGTGCTGGGCAGTCCATGACACAGCAGGCTCTGCTCCCAGCTGGGGCTTGGACTGACTCCTCAGGGGCGACTTCTTACAGTAATAACCATAGGATTGACTTGGTTGTTCTTGGTAAATTCCTGTAACGTTTTTAATTGGCTTGTGATCATGGGGAGAAAGCAGTGAACTGTTGAAGTAGTAAAGCTTAAGCACTGCTGAAGTGCTGTTTTGTGGCTCTTGAGTTGAATGGCAGCCCTAGCTGAAGAGGAAGGCTCATTTGTAAAGCTGCCTCCTTCTTTGCCAGTTTCTAAAAATTTTTATTAACAGAACAACTGTTTCATTAGCACACTGATTAGCTGCGAATTTCTCTGCTGTCAGAGATGTGTGAAGGACAAGCTCTTAACACAAAAGGAGCAATCAAGGGGAAGCAACTTGTTGCAGCATGCAGAACTGACTACTAAATGTTCTTACTCGGTCCTACTGTATTTGCTCAGGTGGAGAGGTCCTGATGCTCACCATACAGGGGACAGACAGGAGATGGCAGATTGTACAAGCAGCTAAGCAAGGACCTATAGAGCTCTGTGAAACACACCTGCTTCCAAGCCATAACTTTTTGGAACTCAGAAGCCTGGGAGTTTTGACCTTTCTGTGCTGACGCTGATCCCAAGAACTCTGCTTTTGACCTGGGGCCTTGGAGAAGGCTTCCAGATTTGGATGATGGAGTTAGAATCACTGGTGTGTAGCTGGAATAGAAGTGTGTGATTTCACATGGTGAAGGGTTTTGAATTTGAAGGTTTTAGAATATAGTGATAGATGTGGGACAAAATTGAGAGTTTTGGGTTTTGTCTTTTTCTGCCTTCTTTTTCCTTCTTCATAATTTCAGGTAGTAGTTTCTGGTTAAATAGTTAGGGCTGCACTGCAAGTCACAGGAGTTTAGTTATTAAGTCAAAACTATAAATAATATAGGTGTTAATTCTCTGTTGGACTGTTTAACTTTAAAAGACCTTGTAACTAGCTAGGTTCACCTCCATTTTACTTGCTTTTAGCTGGTAGCTAAAAGTGTTACAGAATTCTCTGTACTTTAGATAAGATTTGATAAACAACCAAGTCTGAACAGGAGGAAATTCATCTCCTTTGTGTTTTTAATCCTGACTCTAAGTAAAACCAAAGAAAAATGAACAAAAGCTTCTCACTTAAGTGGTCCAGTTAGCACATTTACAATAACTGAGTTGGTTTTTCTCTTGTGTGCTCAAGTGACAAGCACTGATGAGCAGTCTGGGGTGCTGCAGGACAAGCTGCATCCTCTGAGAACAGTGGGTGTAAGCCCTGCCAGGAGCATCCCAGGGTATCCAGGCCAAGTGTCCACTCCCAAGCTGCAGACAGTATAGGCAGCTCAGGGTCTGGCACTACTTGCAGCTACCAACCATCCTAACTCATGTATTTGACGAATAAAATGGGAGTGGTGTGGATAGTAAAAGCTGACAATATTGCAGAGATAATTTGTATGTTTACTTTTCTCATATGTGGGTGTTGCAGGACTTGGGATACATGGACTGTCTCAAAAGGTGTGACTTAATGCTCATTGAATTCAGTGAGATTTTTTCGTTTCAATATAAAGATTTTCTTACAGCTTTTGAGAAATCAAAAAGACATTTTCAATTATTTTTTCCTGTAATAGCATTGGATGCCTAATCTTCATGCTATGAAACTTCCTTTTTAAAAGTACAGTAATTTCACAGGTATAAGGCACACCCTTTTGACTAAAATTTTGATAGAAACCCAGAAGTGTGCCTTATAGGCCGGTGCGCCTTACATATGGACAAAGTTTGGAAATTTGCCAACCCGGAATTGCGAGCCGCGAGCACCGGTGGCCAAGCCGCGCAGCGTCAGTGCTGGTGGCTGGGCCACATGCTGTGAGAGCTGCGGCAGCCGGCGCTGGGGGCAGGTGGGTGTGCTGGGGCCTGCAGCACGAGGAGGGCACCTAATGTTGCGTTTGAAGGCTACACCGATCTGTGAAAAATATTTGCAAATTGAGTACCTGCCATAAGCCCCCGCGATCCATTACTAATTCGTTACTTTGTTGCACGCCAATCCCCGTTGCAAAAACAAAAGTGTGCCTTATAGTCCGGTGTGCCTTATATATGGACAAAGTTCGGAAAATTGCCAGCAATCCAGAGGCGCGTCTTATACTCCAGTGCACCTTATAGACATGTGATTACTGTACTTTGAGGGGTTTTTTTTCAGGGAAATCAACTTTGAAAAGTTATTAATTTCAAATTAGTTTGATTTTTATTTTTAAAATCTGAAATCAGACAAAAAATTTACCCAGAGGCTATATGTAAAATAGCATCCTCTAAAATGACACCGCTTGTTTCTGCTACAGAATGAAGGTCAGATTCTCTATCCACCTGTGTCTGGTGGTGTCTTGGTATCAGTCAATGTTCTTCCTGCTCAGTATCTGTTATTTTCATTATCTATCCAATCTTTTCTTTAATACAATAACTGACTTTTCTGGTGGGTGATTTATGTCCATTAACAGGTACAGATATCAACTGACATGTATGGGCTGGAGGTATTACATGAATTATGCAGGCAGCTGGAGGAAGTTGACATTTAAATACAATTCCCTTTATAAAATTGATCTCTCATTTTTTCACCTAATCGCTCATTTATACTCTACTTATTTTTTTTTTCACTCTGATCCTTCTTTTCTAATTAACTCTTTCATCTTCGTCAGAGAACTTTTGCAGCCTGGCCAGAAACTGCTGAGAAAGCCTCTCTCATATCATCATTAGGAACAGCTCCAGTTTGTTTCAACTTACAAGGAATGGCACACTTTGTAGGCCACAATTTTAGAAGAAATCATAAATATGGAAAGGAAATTCAAGGAAATTTTAACTGCCAGTTTACAGAGCTTTTGAGTTGTGCAAAGTACAGGTATATACTATGCTACAGACAGCTTGCAGTTTTATGGGAAGAGGAGGAGGGAGTGAAAGCATTCTTGCTCCCAGCTAAAGTAGCTGTTTGTATCCAGGGCCAAATAGAAGTACCTTGCTTTTTAGCTGCTGATCCTAGTACTCTCCTAATTAATTAATCTGTGCACTGTGAGTAGAAGGGATGTAGTTTGTGGGATAAACCCAAAGTGATTGGTATATTCGCCTTGTAATTATGTATTAGTTAAAAGATAACCAGCCAATTATTCTTTTTCATATATGTAAATAAACGATAATACAACCAAAGGTTTTCCTGCAGGATTTATAACAATTGCAGAGTAAATATACTGGGCTATTAGCAGCATCTCTCTTAGTTTGTTAAAAAGGTAAAATAGACAATGTTGTTACTACCTTCAGCAGAGATACATTAATATACAGTAATTTCACGCATATAAGGCACACCTTTTTGACTGAAGTTTTGAGCCTAACCAAGAAGTGTGCCTTATAACCCGGTGCGCCTTATATATGGATGAATTCCAGAGAACTGCCAACCCGGAAGTGCGAGCCGGGCGAGTGGGGAGCTGCTGCGGAGCCACTGCTGGGTGGGCAGCGAGCTGGAGCCGCTGGCAAGTTGGCAGAGAGCCACTGCTGCTTTTGAGCGGCCGGCTCGCCACTTATGAGGGGAGAGGCTCAGCACTTTCAAGCAGGCGGCAAGCTGCTTTCAAGCAGGCGGGGAGCCATGGCAGCCAGCATTGGGGGCCGAAGTGCCAGGGCCTATGGCATAGGGAGGGCACCTGGGGCTGTGTTTAAAGGATTCAACGGTCTGTGAAAACTGTTTGCAAATTGAACACCTGACAAGAAACCCGTGATCACACAATTCTGTTACTTACTCGTTACTTTGTTGCACATGGATCCTCGCTTAAAAAAAAAAAAAAAAAGAGTGTGCCTTATAGGCCAGGGCGCCTTATATATAGACAAATTACGAGGACTTGCCGGCCACCCAGCAGTGTGCCTTATAACCTGGTGCACCTTATAAGTGTGAAATTACTGTGTATATATACACACCATTAATTAAATGATGAAAAACAGAGCTATGCAACACGAGTTTGTAGTAAGGTAAATCCAACTGGAAAATATAATTGTGTATCTATTAATATCCATAACTAAGCTTTACTTTCAGCAGATATAAATTCTGCCATATCTCTAGTGACTGCTGTGGAGTGTGGGTGTGAAGTAATAAGCTCCTTTGCACTAAGTGATAATCACTATGAGGTCCTGCCCTAAATTGCCTCTCAGCACTAGCAGATTATGAAATGTTTAATAAATGCATATAATAGGAGGAGAACTAGACCCTGGGGTTTAAATGAGACATGCTTATAGCAGAGGAATAGTTATGTTATGTTTAAAGCAGATTAAAATACATCTTAATGATTTCATTCTTCTTGCAGCCTTCTCTGTGCAAAGTTGTCTGTAAGTAGGATGTGCTCTGCAAACCTTTGGGTGTACAGACGTAACCTGGTGGTCTTAATGCTGTGCCACCTTCTCTACAGGTAACTTCCCATTTCCCCTTTCCCAGAGGCTGTTCTTCCACCTTGTTGTATTTTTGCAGGCACAGGAAGAGGTGAGGGACTGCTCTGGCACTGGCATTTCAACTCTCTCATTTCTTGACTCTAAGTAGGGTATACTGACTACTGAACTCATGCCTTTTTTTTTTGTTGTTTGTGGAAGCAAAATTGTGGCCATTTGTGATTCTCTTATCTACCATGATAATGGAGGCTGTAGTACCTAAAGTAAGCAAAAGATGAGGGAAAGTTTCTTGTATCATATGGAATCTCTGATTAGAAGTTTTGAATGAAGGAATGCATTTCTCCCTAATGGTATTTTGTCCCTGCTAATACTAGCGATTGATTATTTTATAATAATAATTTATAATGGCATAATATTTTATAATAATTATTTTTTAATATAGTTATTTAATAACCCTAAACAAGATAACTGGATATAATTAATGTGGGCAGACTTCTCAAGTAAGCCAAGATTCTGTTTCCAAAGGGCAAATCTAGCTCAGTAATCATTGCTGTTGAGTGGTCTTAGAAACTAAAACTCTCTTTTCTGAAGTTTGAGAGACACACCTGCATGTGTTTTCCTGAGACTCCCATTTCCATTTTGCTCTGCAGACCTGTTCTGGCTATTCCTGGCTCAGTTTCATCTAGTTTGCATCCTCGTTGTAGTGAAATGCTTCTTTTCTGTCTATCATTTATGTCACTTACAAACTATGCAAATTATGGTGCTTCAGCAAGGTCTGGGTTTGTAGTGAAATCAAGATGTCTGTGTATGTTTGAACATGGGAATCTGCCAATGCATTTTATGTTTATGTGTAAGAGATGGAAAAATAATTGCAGCTTGTTAATGAAATGTTTCTTTGAGAGTGTTTTAACTTTTTAAAGTTCAGATTTTTAAAAGTGCCCAAGGTGTTAGGTGGTTGGCTAAAGTTTTAGTTACCTAATGTGTACTTACTCTGTGCTTTGATATGGGATTCCTTTACAAAAAATCTGTTTGGAGGGCAAAAAGGAAACAGCCAAAGTCACAAGTCAGTGCTGAACTACCAGTCCATTTTTTATGGTGAATTTTTAACAGTGACACATGCTATGTCATTTAGAGAGTCAGGATGCCCTAGGTTCTCATGAAAATAGTAGTGCTTAACTTTGGTTTGTCTGGTAATAATAATGCCAGTTTTCATTTCTTCCTCCAGAGGAGTGCTGGACAATTGTCAATGCCAGTATCTGTCAGTAAGCCCCTTCCTGTTGAAAACCACACAGTTCCCAATGGTTTCTTTCACTGACATGGCATAAATGTGATTAAATATATTATATTTAAGTTACAGAATCCCTGAGCTTTTAATCTTGGTAAACCTGAGAAGTTAAACACCTTCTATGGCTTTCAGAGCTTTATTCCATCCAGAAGAAACCATCTGCTTTCCACAAAATATCACTCTGTTTCCTTGATCTCTTCAAATTAATCCTACTGTGATTAACTTCAATCCAATTAAAAAGAACATGTAGGCAGCTGCACAGGTCTGATTACATGTGGACATGATAGTCAGACTCCTCATGGGGGAACCAGATTAAGGGCCAATATGTTATGCTAGACGAGGCTGGTAGCAACACTTCAAACTCTGGTACCCTGCTATGACATGCAGTATATAACAGTACCATTCTTGCAAGCTATAAAACTCCTTGCAGTCAAGGAATTTAGAGGTTTTCATGCGAGCATATATCATTACACATCCCTCTAAAGATGCTGTGAGACTGAGCATTTATTTCTACAGCAAGATTTTGAAATAGGGCTTTATTGAGTGCAGAGGACTAAGGCGTGATGGAGGGGACAGGAATTCCACATTTCATTTCCATGAGCCTGTGGCAAATAGTGTCTTCCTAGTTTATTCTTAATGAAAATGCCAAAACCAGAGGTATGTAGGGGCCTAATGTTTGCTGGAGCTTTTTTTTTTGTCACAGAAAGGCATGCAGAGAGGGGGAAGAATTTTAGTACAACTTCAGAGAAATGATCCTGCACTTCCAGACTCAGGCCCCCAGACTCATGGTTCTCATGAGCTGCCTCAGGGTCTTGCTGAAGGAAATGAGGCATATAGTTTGCCACAAAAATCTGTGTGAAGCCTGCATGTTCCTCTGCACTGCACTTAACAGGCTCTCAGCATTGCAAAGCCTTGTTCCACATCACGGAGGAATTACCATCAGCTTGTGCGGATAATTTAATGAGAAGCACTTCAAAAACGTTTATTGTTATGAATCATATTGCCATGAATAGCCCTGCAGTTGGTGGTGGGCCAGATTTGGAAATGGCTCAGTGCCCAGTGCATCTGCTTTCAGATACCTAAGTGGGGAGTTTTGGTGGCTGGGATTTGATTGTTCCCAGGTGGAACTGCTGGAGACTATCCTGCCTTGAAAAAGAAGCAAGAGCAAGCCTAATTTTGGATTTTTTTTAGCATATGTGAAAAGAAAGGGAGAGAAATTTTCACCCTCAGCTTGATCTTTGAGTCCTCTTTGGAGGACCTGGCCATGGTGTGACCAAAGCTACCCCAGAAAGACAATTATAAGACAATAGAAAAGAGCAGAGCACTTACAAGTAATGAGGCCAGTACTATAAATTAAGGCTGAAAGCTTTTATGATTGAATTGGTAGCATTGGATATTGACTGTTTTACAGTGATTGGAACAGAGTTGGTTTTGGTTTTTTTTTTTATTAGGGCTGTTTGTATGTATATATCCATAGCTTGTCATTAGTGGTTAGACACTGATTTGTAGCAGCACAAAATTATCCCATTGAATGTCACTGCAGCTCCCATTCTTTTTCAACATTTCTCTTCTTTCCTTCACTTTCTCTCTTCTTAACTAAAAAAAAAAAAAAAAAAGAAGCAGAGAAGACCATTACCACACTGATTTATTTAAATACAGCCCTATTACAGGGTGGTGTTCCAGCAGTCCCATAAAAAATGATTCAGTGACACGATGTTTGTATCTTTAATAGCTTCTGGGATGGAATCCTTGTCCTAGTAAGACCACCTCTGAAGGACTGGAAACGTGCAGATTTTTCATCTGAGTTGCACTGAGTATTAGAATGATGAATCAGTGACTGCTGAAGCATCTAATACAATTAAAGCTGTGCATCAATGAAATGTGGTTGTCAACATAAGCAACCAGGTAAGAATCCTGGTGACCTGAGTATTTAAGATGATCTTCAGAGATTTTGAAAACAGATGGCAAATATCCATCTACTACTGATCCAGCCTTCTGCCAGGAAGAAAATACAGAGCTAACTAGTTGCTATCTGATTAAATCTGGAGATTATCAAGGAATCTAGAATTTACAAGTCTAGCACAGTTCTGTCTTTTCCACTAAACTTGTATGTAGTTCTCTTGCATGTGTAGTAATTGTCACTCTCTGGGTTAATCTGTGTACAAACAGGATATGCATAAGTGAAAAATATTAAGCATTCCTTATAGGTTAATGCACCTAATAGAACTATTCAGTCTGAATAGTTAATAGTTAATAGTAATTAACCCATTTACTACTCCAATTAAACTTCCAAAGTCTTTACTGGCCAAGCTGTAGGATGGGGACATCTTCCATGCCTCCTTGGACCAGAGCTGTTTCCTAATGTTGCAGATTTTCCATTCCCTGAGTCTTGTGTTGCCACCACCATCTTACCCTGTTAGTACTTTTCATGTTCACACTCTGCACTGCTTACTCTCCTCAACTCAAAAATTGCACTCTGTGCTTTTACTTTTTTGACCTTGTATGGCCTTTTGTTTCATGGACTTTCTCACACCATAACATTTGGCCCAGTAAAACACACCTGAAGCAAAACAAGAGCAGGTGCTAAAATATGGCCTTGCCATTAATATTTCCCTCATCTTTTCAAACTTTCCTCAAGTGTTGACTGTACCTTGAATCAAATTGTTTCTGGATACTCTTCAGAGAATAAAAAAATGAGTGGTTGGCCTTCAGTTCCCTCCTCCTCAGAATTTGCAAGTCCTCTTCCTGGACACTGGGCTGCCAAAGCAGAGGGAGAGCTGCCTCCCTTGGTTTCCAGTATAATTCTGTTGCCTTGTGTGTACTGTTAGCCCAGAGACAGCTCTGTTATCTCTGAATAAGGAATAATAATTTTTCTCTGTGAAAATCAGCTTTTCACTCCACCACCAGTGTCTTTATAGGAAAATATTTCAGCATATATGAGAAAGTTCATACGTAAAGGTTTAAATAGCCAGATTTCCTAAAGTACTAAACAGATCTCTTACATAAAAATTATAGAGACTGAAGAGAATGCAGTCTTCCTGGATTTTGGAGTTGGAGTTGGTTGGGGAGGGTTTTTGGTTCTTTGTTTTTTACCCTTAACTGGTTTAATTGGGAGGTAATGGTTGATTAGCATTTGTAATAGGAACTTATCTCACTTCTGGGTCTTATTTATGCTGTCTGAACCAGCCCAGTACAGATTTTGCAGTACATGGCTTCAAAAGTCATTAGATGAGATTCTGTGAAGGTGGATGCTGTTCAGGTAGTGGACCAATATTATCTGACTCTCCTCTCCACACATGCAAATCAAACACTCATAATACCACAGAGGGCTTGCAAGTTACAGTGACTTAAAACTGCTGTTGAACACAATGTGGATCTTTTTTTTTTTTTCCCTGCACAGACAATAAAGTGAGGGAGGACCTTTAACCTTGCAAAGGGACTTTGCCAAATGGGTTCAGGAGGCATTTTGCCATTTTCCAGAGCTATCTTGCAAGCTTCATGGATGAAACTATTCTATCAATTATCTGGCAGAACTGATTTGAAAATCTGAGTTACTAGAGGTTACCAACAAGTAGGTAATTCCCAGTGGTGTTCTTTTCAAGGGCTGAATGATCCCATGCAAAGACAGATGAAATGAAGCCAAAGTGAGTATTTGTTAGCTAAGGAAAGCATTCTTTTTTGTTGCTGTCAATCACATGCACAGAAAGAGAGATTCAATCATAGTGAAGACATTGGACATTCAGCTCAGCTTGATTTTTTAATTTTATAAACAGTAGGAGGCTCAAGAAGAAACAATGAGGAAAAGCAGAGCTATAGAATCAGAAAATAGACTCAACTTTTGATTCCTATGTCATTTAAATCGAAATTATAGTTATTTACTCAGTCCAGAGAGCCTGAATTTTCACCATTTTCCAATTTGAACAGCTGTGACAGCAGACTCCATGAAAAAGTCCTGCTTCAAATTTAATTGATAAATTCACATGTCCTTTGTTGGTTCCCCCCCCCCCCCCTTCTTATTCTGCTATGGCAAATGTAATCCTACATAGTTTTTTTGAGCTAGAAACAACACAGAATGCAAAATAACCTTTGCAGTTAGCAAGATAAAAGATGTGCCATTAGTAAGCCCATAGTTGCAGATTCCCATCCTGCTCAGCCTCACAGATCAGCATTGCAGAGATATAACCTTTACTTGAAGTCCTGGTTCCTGCCTGCCTCCTGCAGGAGGTGTGGGGGACACCTAAGATTCTGCCTTTCTTGCTGAAGGATAACTTTTAAAGACAATGACTATAATAGTAGTAATTATTTCTGACTGGATATTTCTATGTCAGAAGCAATAACGCCTTTTTTTTCTCTATTTTAAAAACTCCCTACAAAAAGGTAATATTTCCTATACTGAGAAAGTACCACCTTATTTATCAAATTTTGAAAAACATAGATTTATTCCAGTTAGCAATGATTTGTTCAAAACTGGGAAAAGAGAAGCAGGGACAACTTTGCTTGATCAAAAAACTTGAGCATCTCAGTACTTTTGGGCATTAAGACGTAATATTTTTGCCCAAGCAAGTTAAGCACAGCTTCCACTAATTCAGATTCCTCAAGATCTCCATGTTTTCTATGTACTGACTTGAGGCTTTCATAGTCTTTTCTGGCAGAAAAAATAAGATTTGAAATCTTAATTGTTTATGCTTAAAGCCCAGCAGGCAGAATCCCACCTTTTAAAGTCTTATCCAGTGGACTTGTCTGTATTAAAAATGTTTTTTAAAGAGTTAGATTAAAATCCCTTTGAAAATGCTAAAGTATGAATTAAGAAGTCCTCCATGTCATGTCTGTGTGCAAGTGTTCCTGTTGGCAGGGCCTGATCAGTGTACAGCATCTTCTGCTTATTGTTGAGCACCCTCTCCTGGCTCTCTGCTATTTGCACAGAAGTTATATCATGGGTTGAGTGCTCTGGAATAAACTGCGGTGCCCAGTTGAGTTTAGGAGGATGTCTGCTCAAATAATATGAGTTGCTACTGTCCTTAAAGCATACCTGGTTTTTAAAAACATAGCTGATTTGCAGCCAAGAAATCCTTCTAGTGGTGAAATTCCTCACTAAGGATTTTTTCTTGCCTCTAACACTGCTCCTAATTGATCCCAGAAAAGTACTTGCAGAATAGAGAATACAATGCATAAGGCACAATCTGATAAGGGCATGATGCCCAGCTGGTAAAAATGTTGTTTATTGGGTGACTAAGCCTACACATCTCTCAATGGATGTTATCTTTCCGTAATACCTCAAGCAGTCTAAGGCTTAATCTAGGCATGAATTGGTGTGTCAAAATAGAGGTTTTACTGGGATTCTGGCAATAAACAGCGGATAGAATGAAAATAGGAGGTGAAGCTGCAGGGTTACCACTCAGTAAAGAGTTACAATATGAGAAACCATCATCTGATTTTTGAATCTCATCATAAAATTGAGCACACTGCAAGAGCAGTATGGACTGACTGCTTTCCATGGCTGAGACAGTCCAAAATTATTTGAGTAAGTCACAGCAGAAAGGGCAGAAATCTTCACTCTTTTTGCACTCTTTAGCATTACTGCTAAATTTAGCAGTTCCCATTCACCTTATCTGGATCCATCCAGTAACTTCAGGTGTCTAATGAAGGCACCCACTTATATAGGTCTTGGTCATCATCCTCTTCATAGTTTGTAGGGGTTCAGGAGACGAAATTCTTAATTTTGGCCATTTGTGGGAGGGTCTGCTGTTGTTAACAGCCCATGTGCTTGCTGGCTTTAGAGAGGTATTTGCCCTTGGCGTATACTGTACCTTGAGGAAAACACCAATGCACAGAGACCAAGAGCCAGGCTCCTCCTAAAGGTGCTAACAAGACATTCAAAACAGCATCATAGTCAGTTCCTTGAGTGCTGAAAATTTTAAGCATGAAATTTAAGTCTTTCCAGGCTGGTTTAAACTTGCAACATCATCCAAAATCACTGCGATATTTGCTCTAATTATCATGTTAAATAAAACATTGATTTATCAAGGAATTTCCAGCATCAGTCCTTCTCATCTGACTGTCAGGTGCCACACTCATCCAACTTGAGGAATTCTCAGAGGAAAAGGATATTTCAGAGCACTGGGAACACAACACTAGGCACACAACAGAGTAGGATGCAAAATTTGCAGTAGCTGAGGATTATACTCCAACATTTTTTATACCACGGCACTCTGTGGCTTTGTATCCCTCTACAGCAAGTATGACCGTGGTTTTTATGGAGGAAAGCCATCATTTCTCCTACATGCTATCATGGACTGTTTGGTGTAAGTAAAGATCTCCTGTTCAGCTCTTTGATTTCAGCCTTCAAGCCAGCTTTCATTTTGGATTTCCCTCAATTAGAAGGTACTTTGAATTTTTCTGCTGTTTAATTGGAATATGTGAATACAGAAGCAGGTAGAAACAAAGAGAATACAGAAGTATTTTCAGGTCATTGCAAAATGAGAGCAGTGGTGTTACTGAATTTGAGTGGATGCAAGCAGGGGCTGTTTCAATCTGTGTGTGACTTTGATACAGGCAAAGACACCAAAGTCTTATGGGTTTTAAGTTAAGAGGCTCAAACAATAAATTGACTGCAGCTGAGATCTGAAGCAAAATACTTTATTTCCTTTGTATGTGTTAGAATACACCTTTTTAACTGCAAGAGAAACTTCCTAATTTGCAATAATGAGATTAACTGGAAGAGAAAGAGTGGCACAAAGAGAGACACCATATCATGAAGTGTTCTTATTTATTTATTCTGCAGTGGAAACAGTTATCCCAGCTTTCTTTTGTCTGATTCCTAAATCACTCAGATAGAGTTTCATCAGGAAGGAATAAACTGAAGTAGTTCCATTGAGTTGCGGAGGCTGGTGTTCAGTAAACAATCCGTGCTCCTTTCCAGCTCGAGTAAGCAAAGAATTGATAATATGTGGCCTCATAGTCGTGTCTTGGCTAGACAATGCTTATTACTATTGATTAACATTTTTGCCAAGTAATAAAAGCAAGGAGAGGCCTTTATAATAGGCAAGGGAAAAGATACTAAGATGGAAGGCATTGGGGTTGAAGGCCAAAGTGGGAGCAGGTTGCTTGCCCAGCTGCAGGGATGATGTTTTTCATCCCAGGACTGCACCGATCCCCTCCATGGGCAGAGAGCAGCTGCATTGTGTGAAAATCCCATTACACTTCCCCTACACCTGTAAAATCCCTTACAGGACCATGGTGTGGAGCAAGGCTTTCCCAGCTCACTGGGCATTGGCACGCCAGCCCCTGGTCGGGAGGAACTTGGCAGCCCTCCACTTGGCAGAGCCAGCAGAGCAGAGCCAAACTGCAGCAGCCCTGCATCTTGCAGTAAGTGAATTTGCCCAGCTAATTGCTCGCAAGTGCTCCCTCCAAGCACCTGTAAATTGTTAAGTTTAAAAGGGTGGCAGCTGCTGCCGGCTGCCTGGGTTCTTGCTGCCTTGGAAGTAGTTGGGAGATGAGAGCAGCAACTTGTGGCGTGATTATCCTTTTCTCCATTTCCCCTCAATTTTATTGTCATTTTCTTCTCTCTTAAGAGTGCTTAAAAGCATTTTTTGCTCCTTATAATACCCACAGGAGCTGTTGGGAAGCGCACTTCTTGCGTTTAAGGTTTCAAAACCTAAAATCTCTGACTTTAAGAGGTTTGGAGAGTGGTTTAGTTGGAAGACTGCTGCTGTGCAGACACCTGCAAAACACTGAACTTAAGCTGGCACAGCTGGAGGGAGGGATGGCTCAGAATGATGGGTGGTTACACTATTGTGCTTCAGTGCTCTCCATCTTCCGTAGGAATGAGAGTCTATGGCTGAGTGGAAAGTAGGTGCCTGAGTATTTGGATGGATCTGGACTTTGGTTTTGAAAACTTGATAGCTGTAGTGGGACAGTTCCTTTTTTGATTCTAGCATCCTAGTAGGAGGGAAATAGAGTTACAAGCAGCAAAGGAGAGAGGTTCTTTTAGTTGTGCAAGGTGTGGGAAGAATGTAACAGATCAATCCATGGCATTTACTGGGCTGGAGTAACCCTCAATCTGCACAGGGTACAGAGCGCTGAAGCTCTTAATGCAGGTGTCTCCATCAAGTGTTGAAGTGTGCGGGAGGAAATTATCCTTGTGGTACATCACAGATAACCAGGAAGGACTGGCAGGAGATGCGTTGCTCTGAGGTATCGCTGGGCTTATCAGAACCCCTTTGCCCCTCTTGAAATAGGTAAGGATTGTTGCCTCTGCAGTTATGATGACTGAGTGCAGGAAACTCAGGTAAGAATTGGGATCCATTGGCTTTCTAGTCTTGCTATTTTTGCAGGACAGAAATGTGCCTGAAGTGCTCTAGCAAGCTCTGCCTTCACATGTAGATTTGTGCCTCCCTGTCCCTTCCATTCTAGGATGCAAGACATGCCATCCCAGGCACATTTCCTTCTGTGGCAGCTGAATCGGGTGCATGACCTACACAAATAAGCAAATGTTGAGGTTTATGGGAAGATCCTCTGGTATGAGAGCACTGTTCATATTCTTACTTTAGAAACAACAACATTTCTGTTAATGCACTACTGGTGAGAGAGAAACTCCTGAAGTTGAGCGGTCAGACGAACTCAGGGAGCATTCTCCCCTTGCAGGAATAACCGGGCAGAGCAGGAACATACTCTGTCTGGTGTCACGGTGAAGCCATGGTACAGCAAAATCCTCAGGAGTCACTGGGAGGAGAGGGCAGGGGATGGCCACATGCAAGGACCTGGCTTTGGAACATGGTGGGTAGGATGCTTTGCTGGCAGGGTGTTGGGGAGCCTGGGCCCTGCTTCCCAGCACCATCAGCATATGAAGCAAAGATCTGTTCCCCTAGTCTGACCCAAAATTAGATGGCAAAGGAAATATTCAGACTAGTGAGATGTTGAAAACCTGTCCATGGGTTTTGGAAATTAATTCCTCCTCCTCTGTTTATTCTCATACATGCTGAATGGCCAGAGTCTCTCTTTTCTTCAACACAGATTGCCTTTCCTTGGCTTAAAAAGGAGAATAAGTTTAACTGGTGTGATAATAAAAGGACAAAGATTGTCATGATTAATAGTCACATGAAATCATGTGTGAAGAACATTCAGTTATAGCTATCCTCAAGAGAGAAAAGTTTCCCAAATATCTTAACAGAAAGAAGGAAATATGTCTATGATTCTGTGTGCTCAGTCACTTTGCACACAGACAAAGGATAAGAAACATTGCTGCCCACACACAGCATTTGGGGGGGTGGGAAAGAATGGCAGTGCAAGGGCAAGGAAAAAAAAAGTTTTTGAAATGTTTAGAGAAAAGTTTGACTTTTGCTAAAATTTGGAGCAGTGCTCCACTGGGAGCTCTTCTAGCCCAGGGGCTGCTTCTGTTTAAAATCATTAATAGCCAGCTCAATTTCTACCAGTGTGATTGGCTGAGCCAATATAGTCCTATTAATTTGACTGAGCTTGAAGATAGAGGGGAAATATAAAAACCTCTTCAAGTTGCTGGTACCTTCTGGGATCTCAGGCATACAGAGGTCTTGAGAAATCTTGACAAATTCATACTAGAGGGGAAAATTTGCTAAGTGGTTCACAGGGGCTTAGCTGCATCTTAATGGGTAGTGATCAAGCAGAATGTTGCAGAGTGGTTTCAGAATAAACCCTATGATGTCTGATCCTTATTTTTAGGGGAGGGATGTTATCTCCAGGAATAACCTAGCCTTTTATCTGGACTTCCAGAGCTTGCTGATATTCTGTCCAATTTTTATAGTGTAAATAAAATTGTTTTGGATGTTTATCACCCCGATCAGCAGCAGTTGTAAGTTATATAGCCCAGATAATAGTAGTGAGAGCTATTGAAATGCTACTGGGCTATAACTCAGGAGTAGCTGCCCTAGCCTGCTTCCTTCCTCTGCATTTTGTTGAGTGCTTAGGAGAACCTGTCCATTGACTAAGCTCTTTCCTCACCCTAAAGAAAGGCGTGTGAATTAATAGAGCAGGAAAATGAAAAATCACCCTTCCAGTTTTTGAATTATTGCAAGGTTTGCTACCTGAGTTTTGCTGCTCCCTGGTGCGAAGTGAGGATTTCTAATTGCTGTCTCTGGTTTCTACCTGAAATTCTGCCCTAGTCAAACTCTGCAGTGATGTTCATGTCCATTTCCAGAAAGTCTTGAATGTACCAGTTTGAAAGCAATTTGTATCTACCATTTATCCAGATGCCTTTATGCTTGACTGTGAAACATAGAAGTCCCCAAAGCATAGCTCCTGCCCAAATAGCTGGTCTCCATGCCTAAAATTCCAGACAAGGAGTGGGTTCAGGTATAGACACATAAACTACTGAGAGAGAGATAATACTGGGAGGGATGTGACACAGCAACTTCAACGTGGGCTACTTCACCATTACCAAGGGTGTCCTAAAATTATGTATGTGCAAGAAAGAATGTGCCAGAATGGAAAACAGCTCAAGTAGAGATGACAGAGCTTTTATGCTGCATGTAAAAGGAATGAGACGTAGAGGGTTCAGCTGTGAACTAAACTCCAGAGAGGACAATGCTTTGCTGGTAGAAGAGAGCGATAGAGTTTGCTCATATATGTGTGTGTGTTTTAATTAGCAAAGTGTGCAACAATTTGCCTTAATGCGAAACATGTACCTTGATCAGCAAATTATCTGCTTGCACATTAAATTATGCACTGTGATCTCTGAGGTGTATTAAATATTGAAATCAGAAATTTTATCATTAATGGAAAGCTAATGAGCAACAACGATATTATGTGCCTCGGTTGACTTTTGTCAGAAGCAACCCATTGTAGTTGGAAGGTGACTTTTCTGAGTCTCTGGTGGTAATATGCCAATTATTTCAGTTATCAGTGACCCTGGAGGCTCCAAGTGCCTACCATGGATGTTTTACCTCAGACTGTGTACAGAGCAGGGTTTCTCAGTATACAGATAAAAGCCAATTTGAACAGACCACGGGAAAGAGAGACCAGTTTTTACCATGCAGATTTATAGCTAAAGGCATTCTACCAGCTTCTGTGGTTTAGCTTCTTTCATCCAATGAGGTGGCTTTTAGGATTTGCAGTTTCTGTGGACTTTGGGTAATAAAAGCACAAGGTGATGCCTTCACCTACATTTAACATGTAGGTGCCTAAATTAGAATAAATACATATGCAATGTAGAAAGTGCCTGAGGATGACTCTAAGTAACTCTGTCTCTGAAATGTTTATTATTGGGATTATTGAGCCATCAGAAATCCCAGTCAAGATCAAGGTCCCATTATAGCAGACTGCCTTTCCTGTCTCTGCTCTGCAGTTTAAACAGGTCTAGGAAAGTGGTGTGACTTTTTCAAGGACACTTAACTTGTCAGTGACAGACCAGGAGCTAAGCTGGGATCTTCTGCTGTTTGGTTTACATTGAGGTACAGGTGTTGGATTGCACATCATACATATTTATGTCCAAGTTAGCTTTTACCTAGCAGTATGGGCTACATTTATGGTAAAGAGTGTCTAGGTGGGCTTGTTGAGCCCATGTCATTGGTGTGCCTATCCATACAGTCCTTTCAAAATATCTCAGCATGTCTACATCGTCCCTGTTTGCACCATGAGGTCTGGCACAAATGAAGCTGAAGTCTTTACAAGATGCTTTCATCACTGAACTGACCTGCTTTTTTCAGCTCAAGTGGAGAAGCTGAAGCCAGATTTGGATATACAGCTCTAATTACCCACGACATGGCAGATGTCACAGGCTCACTGCTGGATGGACAGCGAGTCCCAGTTCCCGGTCTCTGCTCCTCAGCTGCTCTGCTGGCTGTGCAGCCACATCTTTCCCCCTCCACTGCTTGGATCCATGCAGCAGGAGTGGGGCCAGGAAGGTGGTGGTGCTGGGAAGGTGGTGGCATTGCTTGTCCCATTGTGACAGACAGTGCCAGGAGCCTGCACAGCAGGTGTGTGCCTGTTGGTGAAGTTGGGTGTTGGTTTGCCTGGCAGGCTGACCCTGCCTACAAACACAGAGCTGGATGAGGCTATTTGTAGGGCTTAGAGATGTCTTGCTTTTACATCCCTCTCATAGCTCCACATTATTAGACTCCGTTGACTTTTATGAAGGTCCTAAATTGCTACAGAAAACAGTGCTGTTTTCTGCTGGCTTAACTATTGCATTCCTCCAGGCTTGTTTTTCAGTGCTACACTTTACTGCCTGTTAAGTTAACTGGATTTTTATCTCCTCTGCCTCTGAATGTCTTCTGTAAAAGTCCCAAGTAAGCCACAGCTTGCCCAGAGGAATATTCCAGGAGAGAAAAGGAAGAATTCAGGAGCAATAATAATGTAACCCTGGCAATTCTGTTGCAAAATAATACTACAAAAAGTTTAGGCATGAAAGAGTTATTCCTCCCCATAGATATCTACTTAGAGTGCAAAAGAAAAAGCTCCCAAGGGGCTTGCTCTCTTAGAAGAGATTGCAAGTCTGGTTTATCCTCTGTAGATGCAAGAGTACCTTACTGATAACTTTGAGGTGTGCATTAATGGGGATGATTTTTTCTCTCATTCATTACTCCTCATTCCCTTGCCCACAAATATTCGAGGAAAATGGATTATGTATCATTATACACCCCTGGGTTTGATAATAGCCCTTAACTGTGTTGAGGCAGCAATCTGCCCCTTCTTTCTCTCAGTCCCCAAACAGCCCGTTAGATGTGGGACAGAGCAGAGATGCACAAAAGCGGGTGCCCTGGTAGCCCCAAGCTGCAAGGGTTAGCAGTGAGCAAAGGTTATTCTCCAAACCCTCTCTTGTGGAGGATAGGGCTGAAATGCAAAAGGGGAATTTGATGTCCTATCCTAGTGGTTTATCCTTCACAGTTCAAAGATACTGGGCTGTGTTCCTCCTTTGTTGGCTATAGTTTGTCAGAAAGCTTTGCTAACTTTACCCTGAAATATGTTCCTACAGACTGTTTATGCTGTTCTCAGCCAATTAAATAAAAGCACTGCTAAGATGTGTTTCCTTGTTCAGCAGCCACTGGGCTCTTTATGCCCAGCACGAGCAAGGGCTGCTTTGGGAGGGGACTTACTGTGCCCATGCAGAGCTGATCCCACCAGAGCCCAGCCCAGGGCACCAAAGAGACACAGAGTACCCTTTACAAGACTTGCTGAATGAGAGACGGAGGTTTTGAGAGAGACTTCTATATGGATAGCAAGGGTCTTCTGACAATTTGAATAGTTTGGGGTGGTGAGCGTTCAGTGAAGGTCTCCCAACACTGCTGTAATAGCCAAAGTTTGCTGTGGTGAAGCTAAGGCTAATGGAGAGTGTTTGTGCCACTTGTAGGGCTAAATGTGGCAGCAGGTTTTCATTTTCTTTCATCAAAGTTACTTGTGAGCTAACGTTGAGGGCTGATCCAAGCTGCAGACAGCTTGCAGGGAAGTGGAAATATCTCCTGTTTGCTCTTCAGTGTGTGTTTGGTCATCAGCTGGGTGATTTATGTGAAGAGGAATAAAAGATGGGTTCTGGTAGTGAAACTTAGGGAGCAGCCAGAAGTCCTACTGAAGCTCTTGTTTTATTTTACAGGAATGTGAAGGATTCATTACTTCACAGAGCAAATAATATATTTTTTCACTGAACAAGTAATAAATGATGAGGAGGAAGAAAGATCTTTAAATATCAATAGACTCTGTTCACGGTCATACTGCATCACATGGAAGAAAATACAAAAAATCAGTGTAGGAGTTTCAAGAACATTCAGGTAAACAAAAACTTGACACAGGGATAATACCAAGGATAGTCCAAAACCAAGGCTAGACCTTGAATTAATGTTCCTGGAGATGTAGAGGGACTGTCATGATACTTTATTCCTTTCTGTTTCTGATAGAAGAACAAGAATTCTTCTTGAAGGACAGGGTAATTTCTGTTGCCAAGCACACAGTCCTGAGTAGGAGGAGTGATACCTAAATCCTAAAATTTCTTCTTTGGTTTCACATGTTTGACAGCTTCTAATCCCTTAACAGTGGCTTGCTTTGTGTGTTTCAGTTTTTAATTGCATCTCTCTGAATTAGTTACTAAAATGATTAAAAAAGACAACTGAATGCATCTGTTACTCATGTATATTAGGGTTCACTGAACAGATATTTTGAGTCTTTCAAAGAAACTGCAATACTTTTTGGCTGAGAGGGTATGGTTTCAGTTCAAATAGTTAGAGGAGGAGGACACTGAGTGAAGACACTGGTGTAATCTTGTGCATAGATAGCTTTCACAAGCTCAGTATGAAGGGCTAGGAAAGTGCCTTTCCCCTGTGGAAAGAGACTATAATTGCATTTAAGTAAGTTAAAATATTAATTCAGCAGATGTGTGCCTTGAGATACCAAACCACTTTCTGGAAAGGAGCAATCAATAGCTGATAATATGATAAATGGTTATTTTCAAATATTCAGGAGCTATTCAAGAGCCAGATGTGAATTAGTTTAGCAATACCCTGGCAGATCAGGTTGACTTTTTAACTCACAGAGTGTGGATGGTAACAGATGGTGTCCAGTTAAGCTGAGTGGCCCATTACCATCCTGCTGCCTCCTAGTTGATAATTGTGATAATTAGACACCTTCTAACTTTAAATATCCTCAGACTTATCTTGCATTTCCTGCCTTTCAGTCCACTCCTGGATGGAGTATTCTGAAGCTTAAATGCTGAAGAAATTTTACTCCTATCACATCTTGAAGCTGTTAGTAAAAAATATTATTGTGAGACTTTTCTATTTATTCCAGAAGTCTCATTGTAAAGATGTCTTCTTTCTTCAGTGAAACAAAGAGCAGTGATTGGTGGCAGGCAGAGCATGCAGATGACTGACCTGTGTTTAAACCACTCTTGTCACTTTTGTGTGAAGCTCTGTGATTATAGGAATGGAATGAAAGCCCAGGGTACTTCAGGAAATAAATGCTGCTTTCTCTCTCTAGAGCAATTAATTCACCAGCTACCTGGGAGAGGACACTCTGCCCTTGGACTTCCTGCCATATGGAGGACATCAAGCTGGCCAGACTCCAGCTAGGGCAAAATTTTTTACTTTGAGATCTGTTTTCTGAAGCACCTTGCAAGATGCCCTTGATACCTAGGCTTGCAAGTCAATTTGGTGCCTTGCAAATTGTGCTGATCAGTCATAATATGTGTGTAGCAACAATCTGAGGACGGGGGATGCCCCTCTTGTTTCTTCATTGACCTTAGAGGGAGCCTAAGCAGATACCTGAAGCTCAGCATCTGATTTTTAGATAAGAGAACATAGATAATTTTGAAAACTCAGCTGCATGTCCAGTTGCTCTACTGAGATCTAGGCTGTGGGTGGACTGCTTCCTGCAGCTCAGGAAGGCTGTGAAGACCTAAGCACACTCTCCCCAGGTGCCAGCTCAATCTCTTCACCTCTTAGAATTCAGTAAGATCTTTCCTAGATGGTTTTTTGCACTAAAAATTTCAACTCTTCTAAATTGCAGAGGAGAGAACAGAATAGCCACCACCCATCAACCTGAGTCCCACCCCAAGAATGTAGCTGGCATCTTACATGTTTTTAGTGCTGTGGTTCAGCTTTTCCTAGCTTCTCCATACCCTGGGGACAGTCTGTTGCCATGTGCCCTTTGCAGAGCAGGCTGACCCTGGTCCTGTGCTAGGCTCAGCCTTCCTGTCAAATTCCATTGTCATTCAATGGCAAACTGGTGCTGCCCAGCCCAGTGAGGTAGAACAGAAAATTGTTCTTCCTTACACTGGGAAGGAGGACAGCGCATGTATGTTTTGTACCATATTGCAACTGCAAAGGGGGAGTCGAAATGACTGATGGAGCTTCTCTTGGTGCTACTGATGATTTCTCTGTCCTTGAAGTTTAGGACTTCTTCCTTGAAGCTTTTCAATAAGAGCTGCTGCAGACTTGACATGTTAGCATTACAGTAATTTCACAATTGTAAGCCGCACCTTTTTCATTGAAGAATCCAGCCTGCCCCAGTAGTGCGGCTTATATTCAGGTGCGGCTTATTTATGGACAAATCCCAGTGAAATGTCAACCCTGAAGTGAGAGCCGGCTGGGAGGGCGCCTGGGGCTGCCTTTAAAGGCTTCACTGGTCTATGAAAACTGTTGCAACTTGAGCACCTGACACCAAACCCAGCTGGCAGCGATTCTAATTTGTTACTTTGTTACACATGGATCCTCCCTTAAAAAAAAAAAAAAAAAAATTGTGGCTTATATTCAGGTGTGGCTTATATATGGACAAATCCTGTGATCTACCTGGCTACCGGGAGGTGCGGCTTATAATCAGGTGCGGCTTATAATCGTGAAATTACTGTAATTTAGTCTTCACAGAGGAGCACAGAACACACTTTAGAGATGTGCAAAAAACACTAGCTGGAGCTGCCCCTGCTCTAAGCCTAATAATTCTACCTTGGGAGAAAAGAAAACTATTAAAAACCTGTGCTCCTGAATCCTTTCCCTGCCTCTGTCCTATGTTGTGAACATATTACTGAAACCCACAGAGCTGATGAGTTTCAAATTCCCTGACCGGGGCACTCAGTTTGGATGGCTCTGCTTCCCCCTGAGTCGTTCGTGCAGCTCCCACAGGCAGGGATGTGTGGCGTGAGCAGCCCATAGTGTGGCATTTCTGGGATATGCTGCAGCCAATTATAAGACTGATGGAAGAAAATACTTTTATTTTCTTTTCCTAGGCCACAGAATACAGAGAAATAAATATTCAGGTTCTCTAGCTGCAAGTAAGCCCAAGGGCAAGGTGAAATGTAAAAATTTCAGTGACTTTTTGGTTGACCTGTGATGGCCTTTTCAGCCTTCAGCATGTAAGAGTCATTGGGCTTCTGGTCAGAGTATTGGGTTGTGCTTAGAGCTCACGTTATTTCTTCCCTGAGGCAAGATATTGTGCTTTGTGGTTATTCTAATGTAAAGGTCAAGCTGCTGAGGCATTAAATGCATCCCTCCTTTTCCTGTATTAGCTGTTTTCTTTTTTAGGTCTGCTTCCACATTTGGGATTTGTGCCTTCCCTGGGTAGTTACAATGAGTCTACTTCATAAGCAAGTTAAACACCTAATGTACTCTCATTCTGTCAATTTTCTTCCTCTGGTTTCACCAACTGTTTCCAATCTTGCACATTGATATCCCCAGGAAGGCAGTCTTTGTAGGCAAATAAATTAAATTGAGTGGCAATGCTTGACACCAAGTTTATGGACAATCAGTGATTAAGTTACATCTGAAAGCATTTGACTCCCAAAGAGAGGCACAATATATTGCAATATGCTCTAGCCTTCTTCAAAACTAATGCCTTATGATTGGCTAAAAGTTTATCTTTCGAAGAACAGGATCTCAGCAGAAGGATAATATGGCTGGAAATAAAATTTTTGTGTTCTTTTAGGGCTGTTGGAGGAGTGGTGGGGGTTTTATCAGGACTTTCTTTTTTCTTTTTTTGCAGGGGTGGGGCATGATGGATGTAAAACTTTAATTTATTTAGGCATTTAATGTCCCATGTGGGAGGTGATGCTATTGGGATCTTGGAGCAAATTTGGGACCAGCCAGCACAGCCAAGATGTGCTGTGAGGAGCTGACAGTCAGGACATGGTCATTGACCATGTATGACCAGCAAGTCTCTCTGTGAGCCTGGCTTCGTTTTCTGTAACATTCAAAATGAATCAGGAAATAAGGATTTTATTAGGGAGTTTATAAGTTTTCCTCCATTCTCTGAAATTAATAGGAGGGATGTCATTCTTGTCTTTTCCTACAGTCTGGCCAGGGTAAAAGGAAAATGATTAGGCTACTTTCAGTCCACGTTTTCTGACTTTTAAAAACAGAATCACATATATGCTGCTGAGCTTCCAACCTGTAATCTTATGATTAGACATAGCAGGATTACTTGTATTTCCATTTGCTATTCAAAAGTTTACAGTTTCAGGACTGAATAGCTGAATTTCTTTAGCCTTGAGTTCTGATTCTGCAAACAGTTCTTATCAAAAGGGAATTTTGTGCAGGTCTGGAACTTGATTTGCTTTTCTGTCTTTTAGTATAACCCTGAAAGCTGCCTTGATGATTATGGCCTTGTGATACAACAAAATGCAGCAAGTGAACTTTTCTCTTTTATGTTGGTTGTTGCTTTGGATTTTAGTTTGGCTCATTTCCTAGAAGCTAGTAGCTCAAATTGGTTTGGGAATTGCTAAAAGACTGCCTTAGTTCTCTAAGCACCAAAATCTCAGTCCAGCAAAACTCTTATGTGTAGGCTTAACTTTAGACATGGTTTTTATATCCCATCGTACAAAATGGACTTTTGGGAACACCTGAGGATTTTATGTTTACTCCAGCCACATTTAGGAGCCAGTAGTACCGCTGGAAATGGTGTATTTAGTAAACCATGGCAGTGCTTCTTTCCCTGAAGATGAGGAGGGGGACACAATTTCAGCTAGGAGGTGTATTGTTCTAACAGGATTTCTCCAGTATTTAGGATTGAAGGGTGCTTTTGTCCCTAAGTTTGCTGTTTGTTGGCAGGGTGGCTAATGCAGCTGTCTCCAGCTCACCAGTGTACAAATGAGAGAAGCTTGGAAGTGGTTTATGCTCAGACACCAACTCTGAGACAAGACAGGAACAAAGAAGTGAAACATGGTCTTGCTTTGCACACAGATTAAAAATCTGCTGTGGACTGTTCTGACTAGGACAGGGTATGGCAGTCTGAAAAAGAAGAAATAAAAGTATTTTGGGACTTGGTTTTATTTCAGCTGGTGCCAAAATCAGTATTTGTAACTGAATGAGTGATAGCAGGTCTTATATTCCTGAAAAACTCATAGGGATGAGAGATTTGGAAACATGTTCCTTTTGCTTTGCTTAATAAAACTCAGGTCACAGCATCTCTAAGAGCCTCAGTTTCTCACAAAATCAGGGGGACACAATATCATTTATTCCATTAAAGTGGTCTTTTGGGTTGGACTTATCCCCGATGATAGGAATTAATCATGTGGCATTCTCTCTGTAGGTAATAGAGACAGAAGAATCTCCAGAGAGCCAGTGAGCCCAGTTGAGATCTGAATTGCTCTCTGGAGTTTCATCTCTGTCGAGTGGCTAAAGGAGACATTTAAGCAAAGGCACATCCCTTTTAGGTGGGTGAATTAAATGCCTGCAGGACAACAGAATGAAACAAGATCTTCTCAGCTACAGATGGTGCTGAATTTACATGGCCTCAAGTATTTTCACTGGCTGTGCTGGAATTTTGCAAGTGTAATACACCAAAGTTCCTTTTCTTGGAGGCACAAAGAGATAGCACCGTCCACATGATTAATCTCTCCTAGTAGCCTGTGGTTTCTGGAAGCTTATGCTAAAATTGTCATAAGGAAGAAATTTTTTTCTATTAACATGCAAGCAGCATTGCATTTCCAAGTGCTAGGTGTCATCTGAGGTCATTAAACAGCTCTTCTGCTAGAAATTTTGGGAAATTGTGACTGACCTCATGCAAAACCAGAACTAGGATATTGGAAATCATAATTTGCAATCAAGCAGTGCCCTGAGAACTGCAGCTAATTAAAAGGTGTTTTTATTGGAGAGGATTTGTTATTGTTGTTTTAGCTTTTTGTTTAAAGAGTCTGAAGTCTATTTCTTTCGGGAAGGCTTGCATAAGCACTTTCTAACCATTATAATGTCATTATATATGGGATTCATTACATTAGAAACATTAGGGGAGATTAAAAAGGATCTATTGGAGGCATTGGCTGAAAAAGAGAGGATAAAGACTAGTTGCAGTTGAGCTTTTATTAGGTGACTTGAAACAAATGTTGAAATATTGTATTTAAACTAAATGTGTTTGTTGGATGTAGCATTAAGAGGGAAAGCAAGGCAGCAAAAGCCACTCTCACCACTAAAGAAAAAAATCACAATGGCTAGGAACAGTGTGTTAATTAGCAAACTAATTTCCTTGTACTCTAAGTGCATTACAAGTTTTAAATGCCTTTCCAATGGATGGTATCAATTGCATTTTGCTCCTTGAATGTAATTGTTTCCATGGCAATGCCGAGTTCTGCTGTACACGGATTATGTCTGTAAATCCTTCCAGTCATTTATGGGAAGTCTGTATTAGTTTGGCAGCTGACCTGTATTCAGGTTATATTTCCCTTTTGTTGCAGTTGTTTTACAAGCAATGAACAAAAAGAAAAGTCACTGGAAAAGGGCCAGATACTCAGTCCATCCCATTTGGCTTCATTTCACTGATTTTCGTGGATCTGTGCTGCATTACATCTGTCACTGCCCTGTTCTTATTAATATCTTTTTTATATGTGCAGGAAAAAGGGCCACAAATGTAATCTCCCTGCTAATAAGCCATTGTTCAGGTCACTTTTAATTTGCTGCTTGTGAGATGCTGTCAAGTAACCTCTTATTCCTCAGGGAGAGCAGGTACTACCAGGGCACTGCTGCAGAGGAAAGGATCAAGAGGGGACCATTGCCTTCACAAGGCAGCAGACACTGCTTTCAGGGTGACCTCAGCATCCTGCTAGTGTGAGAAAAGTCATGCACGAAAACACACCAACAACTTCTGTTCTCTTCTAGGTTAAAGCAGCAGCACATCTCCTTTTCTCTGCCAGCCGTGCCTTATCTCCTTGACTTTTACACAAGCTGCTGTAAATACACCTTGCTCGGAATCCCTTTACCTTTGCCTATGTAACTTAGAATCTGGGTTTTTTTCATTCTAGTATCAGGAAAAATAGTTTGTGTTCAATAATTCTCTCAAAGCTTCCTTAACAATACTTAGTGTAAAGACAAATGGGAGGCAGCATTGTCTAAGGCCACTACTCTGATCCCTCTAACTCAACTCTAACCAGGTTTTGTTAGCTGTTGTAATACCTGGGAAGTGTTAATGGACGGGCAGACAGTAAAGAGCAGTTGGGAAAATGGAATTTTGGTTTAGCAATCAACAGGGTTGTTTAGTTCTTTTAGAAGAATGGAGAGAAAATGCCTGTAAGCACAGGCAGGCGCTGGCACTATTTTTGAGTACTTACACATAAGAGAAGTGTGGAGAAATAAGTTCCTATATTTTCCTATTCATTGCACAGACATTTCTTTCCACTCCTTCATCCCCTTCAATGTGTCTTGCTGGGCTGACTCCCTGGACTTCACTCTGATTCCTGTGCACAGCCCTGTCATGCACAGCCATCCTCATGTGTACTGTACACACACGCACCCCTGCACACACATTCTGCACACATCTGGCAGAGATTTCCTGCTGAGGCTGTTTCTCTGAACTTTGGGGCTATTCAGAGATTTATCTCTAAGTGTGACTTGAAGCTTATTGAGGTACTGAAGAAGTCACACATTTTCTTCACTGAAAGGGATGCTAGCCATATCATCCAGACCTCCACTGCACCCATGCTCTCATGTGGCCAGAGAAACCAATACCTTACAGACTCCCTTACTGATCAGCTTGGTGAACCTCACTCTCTAAGAACCAGTTTCTTTCAAAAAACTGTGGCTGTTCTTTTTCCCAGCAGGAGGTTTCAGGCTCTGTGTCTGAGAAATTTGAGATTTAGGAGAAATTTAGAATTTCAGGAAGAGAAGTTTTGGAGAGATTGAAGTTAAACTTGAACACGTAACATGGAACATTTCAAGCTCCTGGTAGAGATGACCTGAGGTATTAATGTATGAGGGACTGCGATGATGAGCTGGAAACATCTATTCTAAATCCCTTTGAGTTTTAATCTGGGGCAGATGAGAATGTGGGAGAAAAAAGAAGATTTAAAAATAGCTGTGTGCCTCTTGCTGTCAATTCACTCTGCAGGAAATCTGAACAATATTCAGGAAATAGTATAACTCCCAGAAAATCCTGTTGTTTCTAAGCAAAGCCAGTTTGGTCTTATCCACGCTGAGGAGCAAATGGGATTGACAAGCATGTAAAAGAATTGAGACAGAAAGTGTGAAACTGTGTTTGAAAGCAGAGAGAAGCTTAGAGACAATGTTAGTTTCAGTGTGATTGAGAAAGGAGAAGGGGGGAGAGGGTAGAGAAGGGTGTTCCTTGAAGGAATTTGGTCTGCATTTGGCAAAAGCAGTGAGCACCTGAGAAAGATGAAAGAATTTCAGGCTAAAAGCTAGACATTTGTAATAACAAAAAACAAACAAAAAAAATAAGAACAAATAAACAAAAAGCAAATAGCAAGAATACTTGCTGCATATCATTAAACAGAGCATGTGTTGCCCACTTTGCATCATTTCCATGAGTGCATGAGAACAGGGAGCCCGAGCAGAGCAGTGGGAGCATAGTCCCACAAGCCAAACACAACCAACCCTCATGAAATAACTCTGGCTGAATAGTTGAATTCCTCACTGTCTTGAAATAGGAAACAACTCAGCTGAGAGCTAAAGGTTTCATTTCCAAAACTACCTTGCATGGCAGTGGTAGCTTGTTCATGCACAAACCCTTCATTGCAATAGCATCAACACTTATGAATCTGGTTTTTAGCTCCTGGGTTTGGAGGGACTTCTTTTTCATTTGTTTCTTTTTAAAAACTAGAACAAAATTTGCATGCTTGTTTTGTCCTGTATGGTGGGATTTTGTCAGTCTGACAAAAACTGTGCATACTTTTTTGGATTCTGTGATTTCTAGGAAAGGAAAATGAAGCCCTCTCCTATTCCCTCATCAAAGAGGAAGGGATTTGGTTTTCAGGTAACTTTCAGACCCGTAAATACCACTCAATAAAAAATTCATAGGCAGAAATGGAAAATGTAGTTTTTGTTTTTGTAAGAAGTGAGTAATGTTATGCCTTTCAAAGAGCTTTGCTGCACTGAAGAGTATCTGAGTGGTACCACAAATCTGTGCCTGCAGAGCTGGTCATGCCTGAGCTATAGCCAGAGCTGCAGCATCTGCTCAGGCCCAAACAACACCTCTGAGATTTGGTTTCTAGGGCTGAAAGCCTAATCTTCAAGGGTATGACCAGCTCCTTTGTTCTTTCTGTCATCCTCAAGGCTAAAAGAACCCACCTGCTGCTTCGTACACCTGCCTAGCTCCCTCTGAGAAATGACACCCCCAAAACTTGCCCTATGCTCCCTGCTGGGCATCTTTTTCTGTTCAGGATTCTCAGGTGGTATTGAGAAATATGAAAAAACCTTGGCACAGAAGGAAGGGCTTGCATGCAGATCAGCTGCTTTTGTGAACAGGATGAGCTCATGCAAAACTCTGTCTTGTGAGCGTGTAACTTCCTGCTCACAAATATTTAAATAGTGGTGATTTTAGGAATGTCATCACTCTTTCTTTGGCTAAAATAAAAAAGAAGAAAGTTTTGTTATTTTTCAACTTGGTTATTCTCTTGATATGAGTGTGCTCAGCCATCTGTTGAGGGCACAAAAAGACAGAAGCAAATAATTAAGCAGACCAGTTGCACTCAAATAACAAATAATTGAGATTAAGTGTTTAGTGGCAGCTAATAGTCTGAAAGTAATTTCTCATAGGCAGCGAGTGCTTGTGAAAAAATTATGTACTTGTGAGGGAAAGGGTGGCTTTTGAATAAAAGGGAAATGAGAAATAAGGTATCAAATCTGGAAAATGAATTTTTGGGATTTTTCTCACCTTTCTGTGATGGTCTGAAAATCTCACTAAACTTGTAGGCACTCTTCAGTATTCATCAGAGATATGTGCACTTATTAAATGGATTGCTCTTGCTTTTTAGATGTTGTCGTTTCCCAGTGCTCCTGGAAGGAGCACACACCCCAGGATTATTCAAGACATACTATGTCAAAAAGTAAAGTCAGGGGAAAATGCTGCTTACAGAGTGAATTCCCAGCTCTGTTAAAATCCAAAGCAATTCTGCTTTTGTTCAGTATTTTCTGAAAAATAGTCCATTTAGGACACTACATCCCCCAAAAACTTACATTAAATGTAAAAAATTATAGGGTAGGTAGAGTGCTAAACCTTAAATTTAGAAACAAGCCAAAAGGGCAGCAGATAGCCAATACTTCTGTGCCTTCCCAAAAGCCTATTTTTCCCAATAGTGTGTGTTTTATTGAAACTGGCACAAAGCATAACCTCGAATGAGCTTTTTACATGAAGTAGTTGGAATAAAAGGATATCTAAGGTTTTGGGGTTTTTTTAACAGTCCTTTTTGATAAAGAAAGCCATTGCATCATCCAGTTATTTCAGAGTGGATGTTAAATATTACTGTGGGTCTCTGCATAGCACACCATTGTGACTTTGTCCAGAATGTCCCAGTAGCACTGGCTGTGACTTCTGAAATGCTTTTTTAGCAAATTTACCCATCCTTAGGTTCAGTGCTCCTGGTAATATCCTCCCTGTATGGAAGCACACAGGGACAGTTTGTGAAGGGAAAGGGAAAGGAAAGGAGGGAGAAAGGCACTCTTCACTCATGCTCTTGCCAAATTCTTCAAGAGGGAAGTCCCCTTACCCTGGTTTGGAGTGAACTGGTCCAACAGTTCTTGTGGAGCTACGTGTGATTTTGCAGTATATCAGACATTATCAGCTGGCAGGCAAAATGACTTATCAGCGTTATAGTGGTTGTACTTTGACAGGTATTCAAACTGAAAGATCAATTTACATTTTCTGAAAGGAAGGAACATGCAGTAGATTAGTTTTCAAATGGTTTTTAGTACAAGAAATGAACCCACTTACATCAGTGATTTCTAGGGTTACATTTGTTTTTGCCATGCTTTTTTTTCTCTCCTTCTAAATGCAATTCGTATTTGCTAAGGACTCTGAGCATTGCATTAGAATAAGGAAGACTTGGAAGGCAATTTTTAAAAAATAGATATCCAAATCACTATCATAATCCTTCTGGCTCCTTGAAAATGAATACGAGAGTGCTTCAGAGAGGTGTTTATTGGAAAGATTAGTTTTATCATGAAATTGTTACTTCAGCACATGGTTTGAGATTGGCCATTACCTTAGAAAATTTGCAGATGAAAACATAAGGAGAGTTGCCAGTGAAAAAGTCCTAATGGCTGAGAGAGTCCTTTCCTTGTGCACTTTTATCCCCAATATAGTTACATATTGGCTTCACTTGGGATAAGTAAACAATCTGTTGAAAAAATCAAGGGAGTAAAAAATAAGCTAAAGCTCTACTGTAAATTTTTTGTATCATCTCTTTTTGTGGCGGTAGGTAATTTTTCTTATTTATTAATTCTGCCAGGTAAATGTTGAAAAAACTCTAAATATTTATGAAAGAATGATTTTTAGATATAAACTCTCTTTAAACCTAGCTATAAAGGTTTACATGGCAGCCTGGAAAAGAGCTGTTAGCTTTTGACTGAATATTTGAACAGTATGCAATGATCCTGTTAAAGGGAAGCTCTACATGCAAAAAGCAAAGACAACTCCTGTGAATATTGTTAATGCATTGACAGCCTTAACAGAACTGCTTTGTTACAGGTAACCCCTTGGGAAAGAGCTCATCAACATCACCTAAAATCAGAAGCTGTCTGCCAATTGAATGCTCTAAATGGGTGATCACCCTGTTTGCTTTCTTGCAGAATCACTTCACCATCTGCCTAGTTTAGTTCTAGAAGGACAACAGCACGAACCCATCCTTCTTTATCTAAAGGAGTAAGATAGAGAACTGGGTTCCTCCTACTGAGGCTCTGAATTTATAGTCCTTACACATATATAGGAAATTCTGATGCCCATAGGGATGGACCTTGAAAAAAATACATGAATGGGTACATTATTCATTTCCATTACTGATTTGAAGACACATATTTTGGAAGAAGACTTCTAATGCTTTAGTCTTTCATTGTATTTGCTCATTTCCATTGCTCTTGTTCCGTTTCAATTTGATTTTGGACAATGTAGAGATTTTCTTGAGTAAAACCCAAAAATCTCCCTCAGGAATCTGTTCTCTTGTGTTAAGAAAAAAAAAAAAAAAGGAAAGTGGATTTTGAAGTTCAGAGTTATATAGGTTAATTGCTGTGTCAGCATAGGGGGTTTTGTGATGAAAGAGTGTTACTGAAATTTCAACAAAGGGATGAAGAGAGAATGCCAGTGTCCCTTAAAATGTCTGACACAGGTTCCATGAAATCAGGATTATATCAGCCTCAGGATGCCAAGGTTTTATTTATAAAAATAAATTCTTCTAGAAAATATCCCAAGCTGGTGTCATGTTTGAGTGCAAATGGCTCCATTAACAGTTAGTGGTGGTTGTACATATGTCCATCCATCTGCCTTATGACTTTATAACTGAGGAAAGGGCTGTGAATTAGTTAGTTATGTAAAAACCTGCTTTTAATGTGTGTAAAGAAAAGGATTGCAGGCAGTGATGATACACTTGGCTAAAAGCACTCATTGCTGTAGACACACTTGTCCCTGGGCAAGATGAATCAGAGTTAAGACCCAGCCATAAAATGTATTTAACAGAATTATGGATGTGTTGTCTTTCAATTTTTTTCTTCAATCAATCCTACAGTTTTCATATGGACCTAGAGCACCTTTCAAATTGGCAAAGGAACTCTTTCCTTTGAGTGGGTTGGCCTGTTGTCTTGCACAAGGCACTGAAGTATTCTGACTGGCTTTTGCATATTCTCACTGCAGTTCTGCTGCAGCTCCTTTTGCCTAAACCAGAGGCTGCTTTTTATCTGCCACAGGTAAAAATTTTGCTTTTGGCAGTGAGTCAAGTGTGAGATGGTACAGATTCAAATCTTAGTGTTACTTTGTGCCAAGTCTCTGCAAGAGCCTAGAATTTATAATATTAAACTACATTGCAACTGCAGGAATAGAAGTACTTTCCTTGATAAGGACGGGTTACTGTCATGGGAACATGTTGTTTATTAATTTCTTACAATTTCTCTGTGGAGAAAATTTCAGTCTTCCAGTCAGAGAGGAAAGATATGTAAGACAGATGCAACTTCGATGTAACACATTGTGAGTAGCAAATGACTGCTTTGAAAATGTCTCAAATTCTGCATTGTGTGAAAAATCTTCCTTATAGCCATCTGACAAGCATGCATGGAATTGGGCTTGAAAGTATACTCTGATTCCCAATGGTAGCTGAGAGAAAGGAGATAAATTTACAGCTAATGGTATTTTCTGTTCATAATGCTGACTAGTGTTTGTTCCAGCAACCTGGGAGGGCACAGACACCAGCCAGTTTGCTGCATATGGTGGTTTATTTCCACAAAATTTTTGTTATCTACATCTCTGATTCAGCTTCAGTTCTGCAGTCCTCTTCAGGAAAATATCTGAACTGGAGAAAAAAAAAATTAGCTACTGGACAGTCATTATTAATCAAAATAAATCATGGTTTCTTCCAAAGCTTTCCCCTCATGCCCCATGATTTTTGGAAACATAAAGCTTCTGGGGAAATACCTTGCAAGCTCTCTTTCAGCAATGTCTATTGATTTGGTTATAAACCGGTTTTGCAGCAGTGGAGAAGACAAACAACTTTGTGGAAAATGTTCTTGCCAGTGGTGATCTTGCCTGCATCCTTCCCTTTCTGGCATGGCCTTTGTCTTCATCTCCCTAAACCAAATGGAGTTTGCCCTCATCTCCTGTGCCTAGCATTGCCAGACAGCAAACTTCTTTTGTTGTTTATAAAATCTGCTACTTCTCTGGTCATATCTCTCCAGCTGGCTGGCTAACTCAGCTGTTTGTAAGCTTCTCCATGAAGTGGAATTTATCTTGCTTTAGGAGACAAAATGGATTTTTGCAGGAATACAGGCTGCTAACCTATATTCATGGCAGCTTCATGCAACTCTGTCCAACCAGGAAGATGATTCCCTGCTGTTAATCATCTTTTATGTGGTGTGTGGTCTTCCTTTTGAAAAAATCAGAAAACAAAACAAAAACTCCCAAAAGTTAACCCAATGATCTGACGTTTCCCCCTCTTATTCTTTCCTAATTGCACCTCCTAATCCGTGGCATCTCTCTTGTAAAACAGGAAGAAAATTTAATGTGATGGAATGGACTTTGCTAAACACAATGTTAAATTTAGTATAGGTACTAAATATAGCAGTGCCTTCCAGTGAAAGTCTGTATCTCTCCTGATTTTTTTCCTGACTCTGGCCACAAATAAAATGTCTGCTACTTGTAATACCACAGAACTCCCCTCCATCAGATCAATTCAAAATCGATTATATGAATCCCAGCCAAATATGATGTAACAGGCAAGCAGCAGATAAAATGTGGAATGAGCATGCAGGATTGCCAACTGTGGCACTTAAATATCACAAATATGTTCACCTCTCCACTTGCTCCATCCCTAGGATTAAATATTTGCTTGGAATACTTTCAGAAAAGGTGCTCTCCTCCCAGTCCTAAATTGTATTGGTTTTTTCATTTCACTTATCAGCAGTTTGAACTAGTTAAAGTTCTTCTAACTGCAGCCGTGATGCTTCATATTGTCATTGATTTTTGTAAAGAAGGTCTGTGGCTGGCCTGTGCTTCCCATGACCAACCATGGCATCTCTTGGCCATCGAGGAAAGCCTTGACAGGAAACAGAGGGAGCTGGCCTGAGGCCACAGCTTTGCTAAGTGACAGAGTTAAAGGATCCATGGCAACCCCACAGGCCACCTAAATAGTAAAATTTGTGCAGATTGGCCTTGCCTGGGTAGCTGTGAAAGTCCCAAAGCGTGTCTCCAGGTGAGCCCAGGGCAGAACTGGGTTTCAGTGAACTGCAAAACAAGAACTAAACTTGTGGGCTTTCCTTCCTGAGAAGAACTTCCCAATCCCCAGTGTGATATCTATTTTGCGTTGGTTTCTGCTTTGCTTGGTGATTTTCCAAGCAGCAGCTTTGAAAGCCTCTCTCCTACTTTTCAGACAAGCTTTTAAAAAAGTGTTTTACAGACTAGGAATAGAACAAAACACAAAAGCAGTCCAAAGCCAAGATGATTGTATTCTGCTCAGCACTAGTTGATGATAATAATGATAATGATAATAATGATAATAATAACAACAACAATAGGGGTAATTTCAAGTGAATTTATGTGCATACTCATCCGTGTAAGTTAGAATCTATTTCGTGGCAACACTTCTGGTAATATTTCAGAACTTGCATCTTTAGAAAGAAAAAACAAATTAATTTATTTAAATGTTCAGAAGTACAATTGTAACAGGTTTTCTGCACTATTTGTCCCTAATGAGAACAAACTGTCATTGTCATCGTTTCCAGGCAACTACCAAGGAATACTTAACCTTACATGGGGGTCTCGAAAACCACACATTATGCCAGGTAATGCATGTCTTTGAAAAGAAACTAGCTCAAGAGATCACATAGGAACATTTTATTTAATCTCATTTTTAATTAGTTCTTTTTTCTTACTTTCAGGGCAATTATTTTTCTGTCAAAGACTTGCTTTCCTTAACTAGGAAAATCAAATTAAACACGATTTTCACATTCTATTTTTAATATTTAACAAGCCTAGAAGTACTTTGGGCTGCAGTGGTTACTGTGGGGTCATTTGGAAAGATTTTGACAGCTTGAGAGCATTCCCTCTTGATGGAAATGGGAAGAGCCAGTAAGAGAAGTATGATGGGCAGTTTTAGAGGCTTCCACTGAGACTGGAACCTCATTATGCATCATGCATACTGCAAATGCCCATCTCTCTTAACACACTACAGCCTGAATAAATAAGAAATTAATGTAGAAATGAGGGTTCAGTAACAAGTGGCACAATGTGCAACAGGAGACTCTCCACCCAAGTCCCAAACAGCGCCTCATGAACAGGGGAAGGTGGCAAAAATTAATCTGGTCTGGCAGTGACCAAAATTGCTTTTCATTTATAAAGTGAAAAAACATATATATGGTACTGAACTTTACTGTGCTTCACATCTGGTAGCACCTTTTTTTGTGGTTATATTAGAATTTGATCATCACCGCATTTTTGTCCATGCTTCTAAACAGTGCTTGATGACTAAATTGGCAAATAACTGGAATCTTTCTTTGGCAATTCACTAAAGTTTACATTTTCTCATCACAGCACTGTTCACTTTGAAAGCTCCTATTACTTGGTGTACAACAAGAGCAGATTTATCTATAAAATAGAATGCAATATACAAACCCTACCTGCTTTTTACAACCACAGTCCAAGGAGTCCAAAGTCCAGTGTGTTTTCTTACCCAGTTCCCTCAGCCTCCAGGGAATGTAGATGAAAACTGGATAAAGTTTCATGACAAAATATCCTTATTGATAGTCATGGATAAGTTATAATCACTGATGTGCTTTTCTAACAAGAGAAAGATTTCTAATGGAATTGAGTTCACCAAAACTAAAGCCAAAGAAGCTCTGGACCTGTGTGGAGATGGACTTTATTGTCTTATCTTTGCCAATACACAGATTAAATTCTTCTTTCTTCCAGTAAAAGAAAGTCATGTAAGGCCTGCACGATATAGACTAAATTGAGAAAGAGATTTGTCACTTTTTTGACGATAATTCACATAGGCTTCAAGACAAATGTACTTCTGAGCAGCAACTCCATGAACAATAAAGCAAACACTCTCAACTACCTACCAGCCCATCCATCTTTTTAAATCATGTCAGCAGGCTTCAAAGTGTTCATTAAGCTTTATTGTTTCATAGAGAAGGAAATAATTTGTGGTGAAATACATCGAGCCATTGAACTTTGCAATTGTTTATTGCTTGATCTTGATTTCTTGCACATTGCTGCTTCATCATTTACCTATCATTTTTTTTGGATGACATGGTTTATCCTCTCTTCAAAACTCTGGGTTGCATAGGTAAATTTGTGAACTGCACTGCTTACGCCTTCTGATTGTAAAAGCATCCACCTACTGTTTGTGAAATCAGCAATAGTGCTGTGTGAGTAGGCAAGGTGTGAGTTCTTTCTTCTATCAAGAAAAGACAGGTTTGTGAAGCCTGATGTGAAGCCTGCTGGCTTTTCTTTGAACTGGAAGACCAATGAAAACTGACTTTCTGGAAAGTTAGAAGGTACAGGCAGCATAGCAGATGGACACAAAGTGGTTGAAGGGGTAAGTAAAGTAGGCTTTGTGCCATAAATGACATCTTGTGGTATAAGAACTACTCAGACAAGGGTCATTTCTGTGTCATGAGAGAGGGAGAGGTGACTGCATCTGTGCTAAGTCTGCTGTAATTTCTGTTGTTATTGCTGTTATAAATGGGTGTCCTAATTAGAACTGAGGGAATTTATGGGCAGATATGAAAATGTGGTTACTATGGTTACCAGGTGCTCCAGCTCAGTCAGGAAATGTGGCTAATGTAATGATAGCCCAAGGGTGAACACATGAGGTAAATGATGAACAGGCCCCCCTGCTTCAGGAAAAAATATGTTTCTTCACACTTTTTTTGGTGACTTATTTGCCAAACTAACATCTACAACTACAATTTCTTTTCTGTCCTTCCCTTTCTTGCAATGGACTGATTTAGGTTAGACTATGAGGAGTTTCGGGCAAAAGAAAGTGCAGAGTGAAGTAGCATTTAGAGGAAGGATAAAGATCTATTGCCTGTCTGTCAAAGCACTCTGCTAAAATTCCTCCCAATTCCTTCATATGTAAACTAGACAGCAAGGTGAAATATGTGTATTTTCACAAGTTCCAAAAGTAAACTTTTTTGTGTTTGCAATTTTTTTTGTTTATGACCCTAGTTCCCATAGTGACCCTTGATCTCATGACAGCCTGTGGACAGGGAAGGAGGAGAAAGGCAGGGAGGCATTGACAGGGAGAGTGCCATGAGAGAAGTGGCATCTCAGAGGGACCAAACCCTACAAGGGTGATTGGAGTGGGCTCTTGCTTGGTGCTGCCTGCAGCCAGGCTGTTCCATTTGTTACAAGGAAAGGAAGAATAGTGAAGTCAGACTAATTTCTGCAGCAATTTCTCTGGAGTCAACAAGATGTCACTACTGATTGTTTTGACATAGATTTTTCAGTCCTGAGTAATTACCTGTCCTTTTAGAAAGAGAAGGCACATGAGGAGACAGAAAATCAGAACAGCTGTTGCTAAGGGAGCTGATCCCCACCACCTTCAACAGTGCTGACCATGAGTTGTTCTCTGGTTTTGGAGGG
>VRYO01001865.1:5967301-6033754 GCA_009812075.1 Sialia sialis
CCAGCACTGGAGCTGAGGCTGCCCCAGCTCAGAGCACAGTAGGACAATCCCCTCCTTTGCCTGGCTGGTGAGGCTGTGCCTGATGTCCCCCAGGACACACCAAAGCTGGTAGAGGCCTTTAAGCTGGCTAGGTCCAACTGTGCCCTCAACATTGCCACTGTAGCCCTTAAAACACTAAACTACATCACTCAGTGCCAGACCCAGACACCTCTTTAACACCTCTCTGCAGGGCCTCTCGGCCTTTTAGTGATAATGCTGCTTGTTGCAGCACAAGCTCTTGTAGAGTCTTCCTAGAATCTGCAAAAAGCACAAAGCAGCAAAATATTCACTAAGTATCCTGGCAAAGGGTACACTTGTGATCAGGTCTAGATAGCAAAGGTATTTTCTTCCTTCATTAGTTCCTCCATTTCTGCAGGCACTACAACGTGGCTTAGCACATCCACTGTTGTCTGGAAATAGTCTAATCTTTATTTGCCAAAATGATAGCTTAAAACTAGAAACTAGCCTAAGAGGCATCATGTCAATTGAACAAATAATCCTGACAGTTTCCATGGCTCCTGCAAGGTTTTTCCTGTTTAAAATAATACTACTACTAATAATAATAATAAAGCTGAAAGCCAGTACTGAATCTTTGTGTAACCCAATGAGGGCACAGACAATAAAACCACTTTATATGTGTCCCTCTCTTACCCTTATCTTTCTTCAAAGCATCAAAGAAAGACAAGAGGAAAGCAATAAAACCAAATACTTTATAGACCATATAAAGTAACACAACACCACGATGCTGTTTCTCTCACTGATGCCAGGCTGCAATGCAAGGTGAGGGCTGTATCCTGCTTGTAGCTTTTGAGCTGCTACTTGAAAATTTGGTTTGGTTTACATGGCACAGATGTCTGGAGTTACTTGTACAGTGATGCCCTTGGGAGCTGTTTCATATAGAATACTACAGTATGAAATCAAGTCATTAACCATTTGGGATGGAAATCCCAGCTCTTACGTGTCATTAGTAAGAAACCCTTAATCTAAAACAAAACTGTATGAATAACATGGTTTGGTTGCAAAAATGGGAAACAAGCTAATTAAAACCTCTGGTTCTTATTGAAAGAACTGTATTTGACCTAAATAACCAATTTTTTGTTGTTGTTTTAAACGTGTAATTTATCTCAAAATTCCAATACTATTTGCAGTGATAGATGCACTGGGTAGAAAACTACCTGCTGACTGTCTAAATGGGCCTTAAAAAATGGGCTCTTGGAGAAATCACTCCTTTCTTCTTACCCCTGTGTCTAGTTTCAGTCAGCATCATCATGTATTTGCCATATTGACATATGCGACATCTGAGAGTGCCTGGCATTTTTAGGAAAAGTGTGGTGTATCCTTTCAAAAGGGCTTATGATCACTTGGTTATACTTTTAAAGTACAGTAATTTCACGATTATAAGCTGCACCTTTTTCATTGAAGAATCCAGCCTACCCCAGTAGTGCGGCTTATATTCAGGTGCGGCTTATTTATGGACAAATCCCAGTGAAATGCCAACCCAGAAGTGAGAGCCGGCCAGGAGGGTGCCTGGGGCTGCCTTTAAAGGCTTTGCTGGTCTATGAAAACTGTTGCAACTTGAGCACCTGACACCAAACCCCAGGCTGGTGCGATTCTGTTACTAATTTGTTACTTTGTTACACATGGATCCTCGCTTAGGAAAAAAAAAAGGTGTGGCTTATAATCAGGTGCGGCTTATATATGGGCAAATCCTGTGGTCTACCTGGCTACCAGGAGGTGTGGCTTATATTCACATGTGGCTTATAATTGTGAAATTACTGTAATAATCTTCTCACTTTCTTTGACTGTACATTTATTCTTCTTGTTCCTTCCTTTCAAAGATAAATATCCATTAATAACATGTACACGCTACAAGGAGACAGAGAAATAGCTTCCCATGAGGACTTGAAATCCTTCCTAGAGTGTTTCCCCTCAAGCTCTCTGATGGTTTTTGCTGGGATTATTCTGTGCTGTCTGTTACATCATTGCTGCTGAATCCCTGAGTGCCTCAAATGTGGCACTCTGGGACATGAGAGGTGAGGAGATATTTGATGCTTTACTGTTTTGGTGTGAAAAGAAATGGGCCAGATTTACCTATTTCTAGTATTTTATGGTCCTGTGCATAGGAAAAGAGGTTGTTTTCAGCACAGCTCAAGAGAAATGCATCCCTTCATCATTGGGCAAGAGCAGGATTGGAGACATTCCCATGGACTGGGTAAAAAATTAACATCAGAGGACAGACATGTTATGCCTATGTTTCTGTTCTTCATCAGTGGAGAAACTTTAAGGATAATTTGGTTGAGTTTTGTTTTTTTCTGAATTTGGACAGAAAGTCTTTTGGCATAAATGTCAAGCTGGGGGGAGTTTTTGGGGTGGTCCATTATGTTTCTTCTACCTTCTGCACAATTTTTAGCAGATATGTCAACTGCTTCTGTGGCAAAAAGCACAAAGTTAGGACATGACAATTGGTAGCTGATCTGAAGTGTCTCCTCCATTTCTGACAATGAAAATCAGTGAGTTTTCCCATATCTTTGGTTTCATTAAGTGATTCTCAGTACCCTGGGAGGCTTATAGCTAGTAATCCTTTAGAAATAGCGAGGTTCAATTTGTCACCCAGATGCAGCTCTAGCAGTATCTAGCATTTTCAGGGGGACAAGATGGCATCTTCATCTGCAGAAAAAAAAAAAAAAATAAAGGAAAAAAAGAAAATTTTCCGGAGTGGCAATGCAGAAAGGAATCAAACTTGTAGCTGCTGCTTATGGACCAATGTCAGCACAGCAACCTCTGTTTCACTGATGGCAAATGAAAGGTAAATATTGTAAGTGATGGGTTTGTTTGAATGGCTGAAATGAAGCTTTGCTCTGACTCTCCAACGTGCCTTAATTTCCAGACAGAGGAAACCTTGGCCCACCCTGAGAAGTGCACCAAGAGCAACTTAGGAGACTGCAAGGAAAGCCACCCTCAAGAGTGTGGGCTTGTCACTCCTAGTCCTTTCCACAAAGAGGAACAGTAATCAGAAGGTGCTGCTCGTGTTTGAGGGGATGAGTTGTCTGTGAGCATCTTATTACTGCCTTTGCTGGGTCCAGTGCTGATCTGTAGCTGTTACAGCCTTACAAAATTCTTCCAGCAGTGCTAGAGCAGTTTGAGTGGCTTTGGAAGGAGATGTGGTAGAGCATTAGTGTCTTGGTTTGGCATGTGTCTGTGGAACAGCTTGCATCCACAACCAAATAATTTCATTTACTTGCTTTCAGTCCATGTTCTCATCTCTTTAAAATGGGCACTATAATGCTGTCTCATTATGCATAGACTTTATGGGAGAGGTTCAGTAATCATTATGAAAAGGTCAGATGCTTCAGTGAAGGGCACCTATAAATGAGTCTATAAATAAATAGTCTGGAAGCCTTTAGGAGAGGCTAACAACTTATTTATCTTTTATCCTGCTGGTTGCAGGGGATGTATAAAAGCAAGAGCATACTGCTAATTAGTTTAAAGCTGGAATTTTTGTTAGGGGGCACTGAGAGGCTGCTGGGTGTAGCAGTTGGCTTGATATGACACCTGACCAGCACTTGGCTCATACAAATGCACAGTGTGGCTCCACGAGATCTGTGCTGAGCCTCACTGGGGACTGTGTTTCTTAATTGGGAAAGGATTGTGTTTATTGAGATGGCACTTGCTGCTAAATATATCAGCAGCAACACTGTGGCATCGCTTCTTTTCCACTTGGCTTAGAGGAGAAAAGTGACTCTTAATAATGCTTTTTATTGACTGGTCTGAGTGCTGCTGGTTGTTTGGTTAGCATTCAAAAATGTCAGCTCTGGACTTGAAACTGTCTAGCAAAAAGTGGTTTCATTCCACACTCCAGAGGTATTTAAGGCAGGTAGAAAGAAACACCTCATTTGCTTTAAGGTCATTATATTTTCATGGGGGAGGACCCTCCTGATCTGCCATATACAATGTGATGGATACTTTTGTTTGCCACCTGCCTGTGCAGCAGGCTTTGGCTGCAACAGAGAGATCCAGGATGGAGCACAAAGACAATTCTGTGGGGTGGCAAGAGATGGGGGAAGCCCTGGAGTGACAGAGGGGATGCCTCTTTGAAAGCTTGTGCCTCAGGCAGCTTGTTTAATTGCTTCAGTATTGCTTAGCTTTTTGTCACATAAGGTTGAGCATTTCCAGCTGCAGGGAGGCTGACAGTTTCAGTGTTGAGTTTTTCAGAGCCTCTGGCACACTATCCTTAACACACAGGTCCCTAGGAGATCCATCCAACTCCTTGATCTCTGGCTGCAGACTGAAGCACAGAAAAAAACACTTGAACTTGATTGTAGGACACAATGCCCCCTTTCTTTCGTCTCTGACTAAGGAGACTGGACTTACTAAGGGTGTTCAGTCCCAAATCATTTTGGTGCTTCTGAATCCAATCTGCTCCAGGTAGCAAATCTGCTTAGTCCTCTGACTGTTCTGTGTCACATAGTTTAATGGCAGATAAAGAGAGAAGTCAGTTACTTGTTGTCCTGCCCTTATCTCTCTTCTGAAAGAACTGAGGCAGGCTGCATGTTTATTTTAAATCTGGTTTAAATATCTGAGTTAAAAGACCGGCCTTTTCCCTTGGCAGCCTGATCCTAGCTGGGTTTGCTTTTATCAGCAGTCTGAATGGAACAGGGCTCAAACACTCAGTGGCTTCATGACAGACAGTCTCATTCCTACCTGCTGGGCTTCCACAGGATGGTACTGGGTGTTGCACTCTGTGCAGGTGGGATTTTAAGGATTGCAACTTCTCTTCTCTTGCAGCCCTTCCTTTCAGAGAGGTGGGAAACTCATGTATCTGCCCACAAAAAGAAAGAGCAGAGATTACTTTAAAAAGGAAATGCCCTGATGCACTAGGGGGAAAAAAAAAATAGCGAACCTGCAAACTTTGCTCCTCAGTGCGAGATGACCCATCTCAGGATGGCAGATTTGGAAAATAGCTCTTTCTGTCTTTAGGCAGTCTCTTTTGAGTATCTCAGCCTACAAAATGTTCTCCTACTCTGATATTTGGACTAGTTTGATTAGGCTGAGAACTGCAGGGCAGCCCCCTTTCTCTGATGGCACATTGAGACACTTCAGCCCAAGAAACAGGAGTACATCCTCTCCAAAAGTATGAAGGCAATGGGAGCTACAGCAAAAGATGCAGCTGAAGAGCACCTGCATTCAGTGAGGCTCCCAGCTGGTGCTAGAGGAAAGAATTAAGCAATGTATTAGCATATTGCAGATTAGTCTAGCATCTCTCTGGCCCTCCTGAGCACCCAGGGTGAGATTATGGTTGGGGTTCAATTTCTGCAGAGGAGCATTGCCTGAATTGAAGTAGCTGGATTTATTAATTGAGCCACATGGGAGCTCTTCCATTGGCACACCGAGCAGAGCAGTTTTATTCAGTATCAAATGTAGCATATCTGCTGGACTCCTCATTTGCTAGAAGAGCATAGGGGTGAAAAAAGCCTAATCTTGGGCCCTAGAAAGCTGGGATTGCCCACTGTGTGCTGCCTTTCAGTGAGATAAAGGACTGCATCTTCAGACTCCATCTCCATCTTGAGAATCATTTGATCATTTGACCTCTTTCCCTAGAGGTCTTCTCTTCTCGAATCCCCCTGCCCCAGGCTAAATCCTTTTCTCACAAGAGACTTCTCTGATTTACTTCATGCCAGCCTTCTGAATATGTTCTGAGCCATGTATGAGGTGGGGCAAGCTGAAGAAGAGCACAGATGGAGATTTTCCAGATAAATACATCACCAGGTTCCTTAGATTCTTCCAGTTCTTGCCTCTCTTTTTCACAGGGGTGTTGACTGTTTCTCCTGCAACAGTCCAGAGCAAGAAGATAACTTTTCTTTGCAACTTTAATCATCACTGAGGAGCATTGGTTCTTCGCTGGAGGGAAACAACACATTTTTGCAAGCAAAGGAAAAAAGTGCTCTGATGACCACTAGAATCAACTTTCCTTTCAAGCAGAACAAAATGGTTTTTTCAACCTGAGGCTGCTTTACTTTGGGAATCTCTAAAAACAGGGTTTATAGTCTTTTCTAGGTAAAATATTGTCAGTTCTTCAGGCTCCATTACAAGCATTAGTATGTGTGTAAATGAGAGGTTTTTGGACCAAACTTCACTCCATATAAAAGCATACAGAGACAGGGTTACACAGGACATAGAATTAGCTAGACTTTCATTTACAGTGTGGTTATAGTAAGGATTCATTCAAGGCCAATTTTTTTCTATTTTCATTACTGCCCAGGTGCTTTCCTGGAAAACTTTCACCTAAGAATTTCACCTAAAAAGCTACTGAGTTAGTATATGTATATCTAATTTTTCCTCTTAGTAAGCTAGTGAAATAAGAGCAGTTTCCTCAACATCTTTCCTTGTGTGACCTTTTTTTTCCTGTATAACAGCAAGACACTTCATCACTCTTGGTTTATGTTTCCCCTTTTGAAACAGGCTTTAAGGGGTTGGCTCACTAGGCAGATTTGTAGCAAGGATAAATTCAGCTGTACACATGAAGATGGCAGATATTGAACATCCCAGACCAGACCAGTATCTCACTGTCCAAGCTGTGGTCTGGCTATAGGAGTAGCCAAACATCTCCCATCAGCCAAAATATTCTTAAAGAAATGATAATAATTTTTTTTCTGAAGTTAGATGATCAGTTTGGTGCTGGCTGGCATTTATATTTGCAGTCCTTTCAATTTCAAGAAGGAGAATTTTTTTTAAAATGTTTGCTAATGGAGGAGAAGTGGGGATATTTGTTCTACAAGTGCCTGCTCTAGACATAATATTTAATCTCTATTTATATTTCTTTTTTCTACAATGGGCACAGATATTTTTGTCTCATTATTCATAGACTTCAGAGGATTAAATAAGCAATAATGGTGAACAGGCCAGATTTCTTATTAAGAGGTTCCAGATCAACAAGGCAATGGATAAATAGGACAAACAGATTTAGCCAAGGCTTATAGTGTATTAACTTCATCTCATTTCTCATTAGTTTGGTATCAAGCTTGTCTCATAGTCTGCTGCAGTCATACTGTATGTAAAAATCTGCTCTCAAAAGCAAGTCGGTAGTTTCTGGGATTTATAAATATTGATGGCTGAATGAGGCTCCCAAGTGTGTCATGACATTTCACACTGGAAAAGAAGAAAGTTGCAGCAGCTGTGCAGCATCCCAAGGTCCCTTGCCACCAGCCTTTTTTCCTCTATTGTTCAGCCTTTCTTTTCCACCCTCACAAGGACAAAGATGTCTTCCTTTATTTCATGGGTTTGAACCTGCTTGGGAAATAAACATTCTGCATACATAAAGGCTAAGAGGTCACCGTTAACTTTTGGCTACTCTTGTTAAAAACTCCACCTCTTGCATGTGCTTTTGCACTGTGCCCTCAGACATGGTCAGAGGTTATGTACTTCGTGTCTTGGATGGAAGTGTCCGAGCTGTAATGGCTCAGGTCTGTTCTGTGATTTAGCTGCTCAAATACTTCCTCAGTTCTGGAAATAAACAATAGGCAGGTCTTGTGTTTCTAAGAAGTGCATGCACCCTACAAAGATCATCAGATTTAAGAGAACAAAGCAGAAGATATTTGCATGTATCTTGCAGACTTGGTGACAAGGAAGTGACACTGTTCTTAAAAGCAGAGGTGTACAGAGCAATTCGGGCTATTGATTTTTGACCCAAGCCCTTTTGTTCCAAGGGAGAAAGTAATTCGTTCTTACATTAGACCGTGGTTACATTAGATATTGGAAATTTGTATAGCAAGACAAAAAGGAATTGCTGTCCTAAAACTTATATAAGTCTGCTTCTTCCCTGAAAAAATCCCTGGGCAGCTGCAGAATTGGTGACATCTCATGAGCTCTGAGCAGCAATTGTCCCAAAAGAGGGCTCTTGAGTGCCTTGTCATGCAAGTTTGCAGTTTGGACAAGAGCAGCTGAACACTGGTCACTGTCTGACAACTGCCTGTGCAGCAGCTTTATCCTATAATGAGCACGTCAGAGTGTTTTGTATTTTTGTGTTTATATGTGTGTCTGTCTCACAGCTCTTGTAACATTGTCTTGCTGTGGAAATTTGCTGTTAAAACAAATGCTGTGCTAACTGGTGATGAGATGTTTTAGGAAGCAGCTCTGCAAGTACTATGATAAATGAGCAGAAGGGCTAGTACATAGTGCATTTTGGGGAGAAAAAACAAGTCCTGTTTCCCCTCATTGTCTCTGTTGGAAAAGGATCATCTTTATTTCTTCTTAGTTTCTTGTTTGTTTCTTTGTTTGTTCTTTTGTTTGGAGGGGTTTTTTTGACTGCTAGACCACCAGAGAAGCCCAGTATTTGGGAAATTTTCCCAAAATATGTTGACACAATCATCTTGTTGTCTGTCAGTGTCCACAGCTGCTCTACTGGGAAGGGAAAGGGACCTACCTAATATTCACATTGTTGAATGCTTAGAGGCAAGGATTCCAAATTTTCTCTTCATATAACTCTTTCATTTATTCTTCTGAAGAGAGAGCAATCCTGTTTGGGATATACAAAGGGGGTATAATGGGGTAGAGCTAAGATAGTTCTTAAGGTAATCCCACCCTATTGTGGAAGATATACATTTTCACATGGCTGAATGGGGAAGAGATTTCTTGCCCAAATACTGCTTAGCAGTGTGGAGTCGCCACATTTTGTCTGGCTGACAAAATAGTGGCCTGGTTTTGTCTCCTTCTATAAAAAATACAGTCTGGACCCAGAGAGAGAGAGAGAGAGAAAGAGGCATTTGTTGCCCCCTCCTGTCACACGTCTGTGTGCGTGTATGTTTGTGTCTATCCCTGCTTAATTACAATTAAACCCAGTGCCTGGCTGCAACCCAAAAGTCTCACATGTGCTCCTGTGAATTTCATGAAAATAGGTGTCCAGATGGAAAACAACTGCCCTGCTGAGGGAAGACCTTCCAAATTCATGCTGTGTTAGACTTTGGGGAAACCACATAGTAGAGCTTCTTGGGTCACAGGATACATTAGCTCTTCTGAACTCAAAAACCTACCTGTTGGGAGTGTTTCGTTTTCAGACTGCCAACAAACCTCTAAAATCAATTAGTCGTGCAGCTTTACTTGCACTACATATTTCCCTGCTGTTCACAGGTAGAAGCTATTTTATATTATCCCTAATTAGTTTTACATTCAGCTTTCCCTGCTGGCTAAGGCAGGCATTGCTTTGTGTACAGGAATTAGATCCCAGGTACCTTCTGAGTTTTTCAAATCTGCTGTAAATATCTTCAGTGGTATTTGTTTGTGTCTAGCATGCTTGATGGGGAAGGAGAAATTGCTTAGAGTCCCCCAAAAACTTTGGCATTACACTTTGGGGTAAGTATAAATCCACTTCTTCCTCCTGTGGCCAGAGCTCCATATTTCTCAGATTCGAATGGATCTTCACAGTTCATCTCAGAAAGCAGGAAAATGCAATTGTTTGGTTACACTGATTGTAGTACATTGTATTTATACCTATTGGTGTATGGACATGCACTGCAATCTGTTGTAAGACTTTACATTTCTTAATGTCAAGTATTTTCCTTTGTCGTAGAGATCTTCTGTGGGGTGTGACTGTTCCACAATGGGGAAGCAATGAGAAGCAGGGGCTAATTTCCCAGTAGTTATTATGGCACTAAAATTTGGGTAACTGAAGTAAAATTCACCATCCTGTAGCTGTGTCTTTTGCAGACAATTGTTCTGCTGAGGAAAATGGCATAGAAGAATGCTCCCACTTAATTTGATGTTTTCCCCAAAACCTCACCCACTAGTTTCTGTATTTGCCAGGCTCTTAAAGGTTTCTCAGTGCTAAAGCAGCTCCTCCCGATCACCTCTCACTCTCCTCCTGCCACTTGCTCCACTTGTTCCTCATGTTCCTACGTCTTTTTTTTGCCCTGTCCTCAGTTTTCTCTCCCTAATTCCATCTCCCTGCAAGTGGTTTCCTGGGAAGGAGATGACACATTTTAAGGCTTGGGCTAAGCTGCCCAGTGGCTGCCCAGTTGTTCCCCAAGGCACAGGACGTGGGGAATTGCTGAACTTTTCTACTCAGCCCCAATTTTCACAGTTTGCTCCAATTCAAGTGAGAGATTTCTACCCTCCCTTCCAACTCAGTGGAAACCCAGCAAGCAACTCAAATGATGTTAAGAGGAACCTTTCAGACAGGCACAGTGCAACCATGCAAACACACACACACTCAGAAAACCAGGGCCAGAAACATGCTGTTCCACATAAAGAGTAAGAACATAATAAGATGTTCTCACCCCAGCAGAGTGATCACATTCAGGGTGATGTGTGAGAGCAAAATTGGAAGCTCTGCCTCTATCTCCACCCTGCCCAGCAGCTATCCTAGAAGCAGATAATTTGGTAAGTTCATTCTTACAACTTCAGCTCCCCTAAATGACCTTTAAAATTTATTTGCTTCATTTACTTAGGTTTTAAGAGATTATGCTTAAGTAATGCTTTGCCGCATTTAATGTTTTGTTGTATTTAAATTTAGTGTGTAATGATTGTCTATATTAAATAATAGTAGCAAAATCTGAAATTATTAATCAGCAAAAGATGACAGATAATGCATGTTAAGTTTTCTCTGTATTTTGAATCGTTCATCTCCCAGGTAACATAGGAAGAATGTTAAATCCTACTGGAACACACTCCTCAGCTGATGTAAATCGGCAAATGTACAGCAGCTGAATTTCTGGCCCATTATGTTTTCTATGAAAGCTGTCTTTGCCTTCTGAGTATTAATTATCCATGATCCTTTTACTTTTCTTGTTTTCTGCCTTTGCAGGTGCCGCTAATTCTCTCAATTTCCTCCAGAAATGGGAAAATTTATCTATATTAGGAACTGTGTTCTTCCTTTCTTCAGTAAGCTGCATTTTCATTTTTGGCATCCATATTTAAATCCTAATGCACATAGAGATATGAATGATGTGGGTTTTACTGCTGACAGTTTTAAATCCTGTCATGCATCAGCTGCATAGAAGCTTAACCCCTTCTTGTTCTAGCAGAAGACCATGTATAATTTTGCAAAAGATGTCCATGCACTGCACAGATGTCTCTGTCAACAAACTGCCTCCATCTTCAAGTCCCAAAACTAAATCAGGTAATAAACGATGTAGCAAGGCTGGATGCTGGAGAGGGGGTGAAGGGAAGGTCCAGGATCCCTTACCCCCCAGCCTACTGGTGCTGGCAGATGCTCCAAAAGCTCCCACCCTAAGGGATGCAGTTGAACAGGTTCCTTATCCTGTTCCTTGATTCCCCCTTCAGAAAAGTCCAGGGTGAAGCCCACAATTTCTGAGCTCTAGAATGACTTCCCATGTCCTGCTACTGTACGTGAGGGGCATTTCAAACACAAGAGGGTTGTATGCCAAGGCAAGAAATATCCCATGCTGCTCCAGAAGAATTCGTCACTGGTGACCCACGTCCAGCAGGCATGATTGGAGCCACAGCCATGGCAGAGACCCCTTCCCCATGAGCCTGTGTCACGTCTCAGTGTTTCCCTCAGGAGCTGCAGCCTGGATAGAACAGGGGAGAGGGTTAATCCTTCTGTCTCTACAACAGTTTAATTGGAAGGGAATTGTCTTTGACTTAATTTCCTCTTTTGTCTCCACTGAAGCCTAGTGGATCAAAAGAAATGCAAATTGAAAGATAATATTTTGGATGTGACCGATTTTAAAGTTGAACATGAATAATCTTTCATGGCTCTGACTTAATGTCTGTATCATTTTTGTCACAAAAGTCTTGAAACAATGAGTATTTCATTATGTGACAAAAAGAATTTACTTTTCATCAAGAGAAGAAACCTGAATGTTGCTCTCACAGTACTAGAACACAGCTACTAATTACCTCATTTTATCAAACCTGACATTATCCTTTAGATTAAAATACCATATGTTTTATTTTATAATGAGAGGGCAAAGAGCCAGTTACTACAAAGTATTAAGCTACTGCATGTCGGGTGCCACTGCATAGCAGGGTTTATTCACACAGAAATTCAATTGGCTGATTATTAGATTATTGGTTAATGCAATTTAATATAAAACCCTTCTCTTTTTTCTTTCCTCTTCCTTTCTTTCATTGTTACTTTGAATTATAGCACTAGAGAAGTACTTTTCAAGTGGTTAACTTAAGTTTGCTTTTCAACATCTCTTTATTTGTGAAGAAATGAATTCAAAGGTTCTGTTTTCTTTTTCATGCTTGTGAAAATGAAGGATAGTTGTGCCTGCACTACAAGAAGGGTGATTTAGGTAAATGTCTCTGAGGCAACTTGAGTCAATTTAGCTTAGACTTGCCCTGAAATTCTCTATTGCTTTGCTGCTAATCTTCCCAAGAGAAAAGGTTTACTCTTGCTGAGCTCTATTGGAGTAGAAGGTAGTTTTGTTGGTTTCCTACATTATGGCTGACAAAAAGGGTAGAGAAAAATGCTACATTGAACCACATCAATGGGGAGGAGAAAAGATTTACTCACTTTTTCTCTACATGTTCAGTCTGGGGGTGATGGATGTCAGTTGTCATCTCTAAAATTCACATCAGACTTACCCAAGAAATCTACAGGGATTTTTTTTATTTTTATTGATAGTTTTCCAAGAATTCCTCATTTTCAAAACACACACGAGAGATTTTTTCACAACTACTTGTGTGCTGATACTAGAGCCCTACATATTGGCTGACACATTGGTAGAATAATTGCCCAGGTCTACATGCAGCCCCAGCTTGGGGAAGCCTAAATATAAATTTATAGATAAACAAAAACAACAATAACAAAAAAACCCCACCTACTTCTCTACCATTTAGACCATACTGTCCTGAGAACATGCTCCAGATCTGCACCATGGAACATATGGGAAGGCAAAGTCCTGAGACAAAATAAAGGGAGAAGGTAAGGCAAAATGCTATTTTTCCATTACCATGGCACTTATTCATAGATTGGGAGAAATAAGTTGTGCCTGCTCTTGGAACACAGCCATTCCTTTGCTCATGCAGAGACATCTCTCAAGCCAGCTGTGCTGCCTCTGAGTTCCTTATTATCAACTCTTAGAAGCGTGGGGGAAAGCAACAAAATCATGACAATGATAAATGCTGCTTCTTTACACACTCACACGGTGCCAGCCCGGTTTGTGGTCCAAAAGCCCCACTGTGGTCTGGCTCTGAGTAAACAGAGTTATTAGCAGTCATGGGAGGCTGAGAGGTTGGAGGTTCGAGCTGACCAGTTGCTACAGAAAAACAACAGATTCCTCCTCCTCCTTTTTTTTTTTTACCTTTTAGTGCTGAATCTTTCACACTCTGGAGAAGAGCACTGCTGTTGTCTGGTGGCTAAAAGCAAAATCACATAAAGGGGGAAGAGAAGGGAGAGTAAAACAAAGCTGTCTCTCACCCCCAGCTCGTTAACAAATGCAGCAAGCGATCCCGTAGGTACACCAGATAGTGCCCCTGGGCTGGCACGGTGCCCATCTGTGCCATCTGCTCAGGATCAAACCTTCCTCTGCTTCCCATCACGTAGAACCTGCAGCAGCCAGGCGTTGCTTTCCTGCTGAAATCGCTGCACCACACCATCAGCCCAGGTTAGCAGCTTGATAGCTTTTGCTATGAAAAAAGGGGAAGCGGGGGAGGAGGGTTCATTGCATCTTTGTATTTTCACAGCCATAATCTCTGTTGTGATATTTGTGAGTGTAATGGGACATTTACAGCAGGTCAGGGCAAGTCTCCTGCTTCCCATATGCCATCTCGTTGAAATGTCTCTTTTTGTTTGCTGAGTACAACTTTAGGTGCAGGTTAGTGAAACAACCACAATGGAATCATTGGTGTGATTACTGGGTTGAAGAAGAACAATAAATGAAAATATGTTGCGTATATTATGAGATGCGGGACTCAAAATGACGGATTGTCGTATAAGAGTGGGAATGAAATAGAAAATTGAGACCCAAAAAAAGGGCAGTAGTAAAAAGCTCAGTATTTTATTTCATGTCAGATGGTTTCTCTTCTATCTAAACTGGCATGTTTCCTAGAACAATATTGTTTAAGGAAATAGCTGGCCCATCAGGATGTTTTCCTTTTGCTGTGCATCATCTGCCTGGCATTCTGCTCTGACCAGAAAGGTAGAGTATGAGAACGGAGGGAAGCTTGAAGGAAGAAAAATGCCATTCCTCTGAACAACAATGCAGCAGCTCCAAGCAAGGTCATAGACGTATATAAGAAATTCACTAATAAGTTAAGCATTGACCTTTTCAGCAAGAGAAAATACATCCTAACTATCATAATTTCTTTCAGGTTTTACAAGGCCACATCATCGGTTCTTCAGATCAATAAGAATGTTAAGACTAGTGTCTGAAATTACATTAAAGCCATCTAATTTCCATAACACAAGGAATTTCCAGCAATTTTTTTAAAATCTGTAAGTCTAGAAGTCTTGCACAGAATCATGAACAGAATCATGTTGTTCTAGTCTTAAAAATCGAAAATATGAGATGGTACAAAATGTTTTGAAATGTCATGTGACAAATGTCCACTTGGATCAGATGCTGCTAAAAAAGCCTGTTAAGGTTAGAAAATTTGGTTTTAGTTCAACTCCTGCTGGTCTGTGTTAAAGAAGAGTTTGATTCAAAGGCCTTCTGTCTAAAAAAGTCAGCCATAGAAGAATTTAATTTTCAGTATCATAAGCCTGGGTTCTTTGGAGAACTCTCACCTCTGGTATTTTACCTTTTGGGGTTTTTTTTCTGCTTGCAAAGTTGGAAATCTTGGAGACACATCAAAAATAAAAGCAGGATGGGCAAAAGAGGTGTTTTGCCAGGAATAGTGCAAGTTTTACATGGTGTTACTTTTAGACTGCTTTTCTTTCAACTTGAAAGAGCAATTGCAAGAATAGCTCATGCATTGATATGCGATATTGGGTTTGAAGTGTTGGGCAGACACTCTAATAAATAGTGTGATATTTAAAGAGGATGAACACCGAGTGACACCTAGTGAGTTATTAGCTTTCACTTTGTTCATTTTGCCATCTGCCTTTCTTGCTAAGCTTCTCGTGTTCTCAAATGCAGATCCAGTAGTTTAGCTGATTTTGTACTGAAGCAGCTCTGATGGACCAAAATCAAAGTTTTTGAGGCAGACTTGCCAAATTTGCCATTGCTGATCTGGAAGTCAAATACCCAGGTGTTTTGAAGAATGAAAATGCTGGAAATGGAGTATCTCACTGAGAGTTTTGAGTCCTTTTCAAAACGTAACGTTCATATTACCAACTCTCCCTGAGAACCTTTGAAAAATACAATTCTAAATGTGTATGTTTAAATTAGCATTTAAAAATTAGTCTTTGGATTCTTTTTGGAAACAACTCTGCAGCTCTTTTGAATAGAGTTAAGGTAATTACTGCATCCCCTGAACTCTACTGACATGGTGCAGATAGGAAAAAAAGCCATCAATGCCTTGCATCAACACTTAATTGCATTTGACTGAAGCACACATTTGCTTGAAGCATATACTACAAAAACCATGCAGATGTAATTTTTAAAATGTTGAAATGAATTGGTTTGAGCTTTTTACTTTTGCTGAAATACAAGTCAGTGTTTTTACATTTAAAAAACTTCACTTCTGTTTCAAGAGACTTTTCTGAGACTATAACCAAAGCCAAAGAACAGCTGCACCCCACAAGCACAGGAAAGAAACTCTTTTATTTTTCCCCAAAATATATGAAGATCCCACAGTTTCTGATCTTGTTACAGCTGATTTGCAACAGTTTTAACTTGGCAATTTAAAGTCATATGTCGTATGTTGCTTTACTTTTACCAAAACCCTTTCTCTTATGTTGGGTTCACTATTTTTTCCAGTGAAGGACAGCAGGATCAGAATCCCCTTGACTTTGCTGTTACAGCCACTGCTTGGGCTGGACACCTAGGTGAGGAAGCAGCCCCAGGAAATGGTGCTCAGAGTAGTTCCTTCAGCTGAAGAAAGAGCCTACACCAACCCCAGGACTTGCCTATGGGCCACCACATTGCTTTGGAGAAGATTTTTAAGGAGTTGTGGGACTTCAGGCTCAAAGGAGTGCATCATGGTGAAATCAGGTATTGCAGGTACTGTGGAGAGGCACAGCATTTGGTCTGGGCTAACTGGAAAGAGTTCACTTCTTTTCTGAGGAAAATGTCCCTTCACCCTGACTTAAAGCATTTGGTTCAATGTCCTCCAAATGTTTCAGGTTGTTCATTTAGTGGGTGCTACTTTAGATTTTGCCCTTTTCATGAGCCACTGCTAGACCTTCCTTTTCGAACCCACTGGCATGCGGTGCTCCATCATGTCTGATTTTTCCCAAAACTGCTTACCAGAAAACCAGAATTTCCAGTTTCCATCTGCCCCAAGCTGGACTTTGGGCTGGAGGAGTAGCTGCAGGCTGCTGATCTCCTAAGAAGCACAGGATTTGGAGTCTGTCTGTGCCACAGTACCAAGAGTTCATTGAGATCTTTCTGGTAAGTACATGCAGTGTGGACACGTGTAGGTTTTATGTAACCCTCCTTTAGGGGAGATTCTAATGTTCTTCTCCAAACGCTCCCTCAAGGCTCTGTGTTGGCTGAGTACATTACATAACAATCCTGGTCTGTGCTGGAAGTGTTCATACAGTAACATCCACTCAGAGCTTCTACTAGTTTTGCTGGATAAGGTAGATGGTGGTGTGTGGAGAGCATTCTGCCTGAGCAGAGTTGTGTGGGAGCACTTGGGCTCACCTGTTCTGACTTCAGAGCTGTGCATGGAATTAAATGCAGCAGCGAGAGCTGCAGGGCTCCTTTTCCTGAATAACAGAAGTCCCTCTTGGCAGACACAGGGAAGCTGGAATTGCTGTATGGCCCCCTGTACTGATACAACACCTAACATTTAAACAACAGTTTAATTTTTCTGGGGAGAAAATTTCTCCAAAATTTCTGGGGAAAAAGTGAAGTAAACCTTCAGAAAACTGCAGATGGAAAGCTTGTATTTATGTAAAATGGAAACATGCTGCGAATCATTGGAGGAAACCTATACTTTCTTGCCAATTATAACAATATTAGGTAGCAGTGAAGGTTTCCAAGGCAACCTGGCACAGGTGCATTCATGTGGAGTGTGTGTGTCTACCTGCTTTGTCAAGCCAATGGATGCATGTCAGAAGGTGCTGTGTGGGGGGGAGTACAGATGATTTCATCAATCCACACTACAAAAACTATTTAAAAGCAAAGAGTTTGGGGCTTTTCTTTTTTTGGTGTATGTCTGATTGTTCTGAGCATTTCACTGCTTTTCTAAAATAGGCACGACGTAGGAATAGGCAAATATGTGGGAGCCAGGCTGAAGGCACCTGGCTGGTGGAGTTTCCGAGCAAGTTACTGTGAAGTCTGTTCATACATGCTCTGTGCAGATAAACAAATGTATAGCATCTTGCCCAAATAAACTTTCTTCTTCCTTTTGCCTGAACTCGCACCAGCCTGTATTTCCCAAGGTGTTAAACCAAAGAAGTTCTTCCAACACCTCAGGTTTCTTGCCTTCAATTGCAGTGCTTGGTACCATCTTCTTTTTGCCTGTCCCTCATTCCTCTCCAACACATCTTTATTTGGTGTATTGAAGCTTTCCTGGCCGCTCCAGCTGTCCTGTGAATCGCAGAGAGCAAAACACACAGTGTGGTCCTCCCATGTGTTTTCTTCAGGCCATCACTTTTATTTCTTCTGAAGAGCAATTGCAGTTAAATGTTCTGTGAGGACCCTGCTATCAGTCTCCAGGAAATTCACTACCTTGTCTTTGACCTTTTAAAAACTTCCAAGAACCGCAGATTAGGTTTATTTAGAAAAAAGCTGACAGAGAGTAGGTTTAATTTGGATATTAGGAAGAAATTTGCTGTTGTGGGGGTGGTGAGGCACTGGAATTGGTGTCTCAGAGAAGCAGTGGGTACTCAGTCTCTGGACATTGATGGAAGGCATCAAAGGTGGCAATAGCTCTGAAGCACTAAATATGTTACTGAATACTTTGGCCCAAGTGATTCAGGTGCTGCTAACACTTAAGTGTTGTGTTCAAGCCTCTCAGCCCCCACAGGGTTCCACATTATTTGGCATTTTGGGTTCCAGAGAAAGGCGCATCAAGTTCTTGCTTCTGGAGGCAAAATCAAACATGAGATTGAATTGACTTTCCTTTTTACAATATGAGACACTTGACAGAGCTACAGAAATCCCATTTGAAAAACGATAGCTGTTGATTTTCTGCTTGCTGAGAATTATTAGTATTTTTCTATCCTGCAAAACCAGCCATTAAATCAGCAAAGTGCTGTGGCATTAGAACCATTTGGAAAGTAAAAAATACCACTTCTTGTTGTTGAACTGCAAATGTTCAGTTGCAAAGTTAAGGGAAAATCTAAAAGTACGAATAATTATCTTAATTTGAAAGACATTTTACAAGTAAACATACTACAATTGTAGCTACAAATCAGATAATTGCTGAACATTTTAAAACCCAGGAGGATAAAATTGAAAGCAATAAAATCAAATTTGAGTCCAAACAAATAACAGAGGAATTCTAAGTAGAAGGTTCATATTATTGATATTTTTTTTATGGACCATTTCTTTATCTCTAAAACCTCAAATATCACCTAGTGGTCTCAATGTTATAATATTTAAATGATCATATACTTTAACATAAAGTGGTTTAAAGTCAGATTTTCTATTACTGTATAAGAAATGTATCTATGAAACATAAAAAGGTCAACTACTTCAATGAAATAACTTTTGAAAATAATACAGTTTTACAGCCATACATAAATATATGTATTTTATTATGTCAAAGAATATGAAAGAATATAGCTCAGTGTTAAACTGCAAGTCTTTCAAGGGATGCATTAGCTTTAAACTGGGATATATGATCATTGAAATACATTATTTCTGCTTTGAACTTTACATTTCCAAGTGAAAGATTTTTCTTCTCCCTACTTCCCATCTTTTTTCCCCCATTCATAAGAGTTTATCAAAGTACTAATGTCTCTTGTCACTATGTATTTTAGTAATGACTAATTAGAAACTGGGAGCTGTGCTGGCCCCTTGCATTTATTCCAAGCCAGTGGCCCAGCTCTGCCATGCCAGGACAGCCCAGCTGCTCTGATCCATGCTTTGGGAACATGCTGGCAGCTGGGACAGGGAGCAAGGCTGAGGTGCAGCCACAAGGCAGGGGACAGAGAGGGTCTGGAAATATCCCCTGCTGAGGTGGGACTTCAACGGAACATGCAAAGAGACAGTGCTTCCAATGGATGTGGAACATTCATCAGAACTCCCTGAGGAGGTAGAAGGAAAGGGAGAAGAGGCCAGATAATATACAGTAATTTCACAATTATAAGCCACACCTTTTTCATTGAAGAATCCAGCCTACCCTAGTAGTGCGGCTTATATTCAGGTGCGGCTTATCTATGGACAAATCCCAGGGAAATGCCAACCCAGAAGTGAGAGCTGGCCAGGAGGGTACCTGCGGCTGCCTTTAAAGGCTTCACTGGTCTATGAAAACTGTTGCAACTTGAGCACCTGACACCAATTTGTGTCTGTTACTAATTTGCTACTTTGTTACACATGGATCCTCACTTTTAAAAAGAAAAGTGCGGCTTATATTCACGTGCAGCTTATATATGGACAAATCCCGTGGTCTACCCGGCTACTAGGAGGTGTGGCTTATAACCAGGTGTGTCTTATAATTGTGAAATTACTGTACTTTGTATGTATTTGGCCCTCCTGTCTGCCTGTTGCAAAGTATGGCTTGGTCTGAGCCAATCCCCAGAGAAGTTCCAAATCCCTGGATGGATTTTGTAATTTCTGACAAGTCTAGAGCAGCCCAGATATCTCTGCTGAGCTGCCAGCATGTCCCCCTTGGCTGTGGGATCCCAGGAATTCAGCTTCCCAAAGCATCCTCTGTTCCACAGTTAACTAATATCTCTAGGCCATACCCAATCTAAGTTTTATGCAACTAATTAAAAGGATAAGCTTATTTCTGGGGAGCAACTGTTCACAGAGTTGGGAGGTAGAAGTAAGGTAAAAAGATTCCCATTCCCTACACATCCTTCCTCTGAAGCAATCGATAAGTTTAATTAGAGTGGTTAGGAGTGAACTATGAAAGCAGCAAAGGTACTATCAGATAAATTAGGGAAATATTGGGACAGGAGATATATTTGTGACATTTTTAACAGAAAGCTGACATAAATCTTGCCAGTGCTGCTTGTTATGAAGGGGAGGAGTGCGTGCATCAAGGCCTCACAGCAGTGGAAGGAAAGTCTATTATAATCCATCCATTTCCCACACTGTAACTGCAGTCTCCACAAGTAATTGGAGGGGAGTGTGGTATAACACCCACACCACCCTGCTTGAAAATACTGATGTTCTCTTGCTGATTACCCCTAAAGTCAATGGGTAACATATAGGTTTGGTACAATGCAGTATGATATAACCCTTCTGTGTGCAAGGGATTGCAATTTGCACAAACACTTCACTTCTTTCTAGTACAAAAGGAAATCAGTTCGAAATAAGCCACATCTCTTCCATTTCCTCTTGCAGCTGTGCTGGACTGTGAATCTTAAAAATGATGGGCATGATTCTAAGATGTGGAGGTTCTACACTGCAGTCATTGCCTTCCTAGAGAAAGAATTTTAAGAAAACACTGTTTCTAAGTCAGATTTTTTAGTGGTGGGGCTGTTCATACTTTCAAAGTTATGCATGTTCTTATGAGATTTTGCTCTATTTGGGACAAAGTGACAGAGACAGAGCTGAGAGAAGCATTCACAGCAAATATCTTTGTGAAAAATACTATAGATCTGTTGATACCAGAATGTTTTGTGGGCATATCCTTTTAGTTCTTTTGGTGTATTAAAAAAGCAAGAAATTTTGTCTGAGGCACTGAACTCAAAAATTTTATTAGCTGAAACATCTGAACTTCTGGTTTAAAATTGCTACTTGCATCAATATTTTTGTGTTCAATTGAGACACTTCAAAGCAAAATACCTTGCATTTTGGTGGGGTATTTTTCTGAAAGGAAATGGTTCATGTAGTGTAAAGGAGAGAAAAGATTGGATTATTTAGTCTAAAGGAGAGAACATGATGGAGGACATTTTTCCAAATAGATAAAAGGCTGCTGCAGTAAGAAGGGCAATAAATCTGCTCTCCATGTTCAGGGTGGATACATGAAGAAATAATGGGACTCTAATAGCAGGGGGAAAAAAGCCCAAAACATCAAACTAAGCATTAGGAAAATATTCTATTGGAAAGGCTATAGCTCTTGGAGAATTCTGCCTGACTGGAGATCTCCACCAAACTATCTCAAACCTGGTTTTGAGGTAAAGCACCCTCAGGATAACAACAAGGACTTGTTCTGCCTGAGGGCTGGATAATCTCTGAAGTGGCTCCAAGGCTTGGGATTCTCTGGTGCCAAGGACTGTTTTTTTCAAAGATAAAGCACTACTAATATGGAAAGAGCCTGGTAAGAGATTGTAGGTGCAGCAAGCAGACTCTCAGAGAGAGTTTCCTTTGGCCAGCAGTGGCTTTGGCGGGCTGGTGTGGCTGTCCCTAGAATTGCACATGCCTTGCCTGTATGTGACCTGCATGTGCACAGGCACAGATGGGCCTGGCAGAGGCAAAATATTTCTTTTAATCCTTCTAAGAAATGACAAATTAAGATGTGATTATAGAACTGTTAAAAAGGAATTACCACAGAGGAATTTCCAGATGGTCATGCAGAATTACTGTTAAAGAGTAAACAGCAAGGTTGAGTTATTTATCCAAGTACAGTTCTTCTCTTTGTTTCAGGTTGGAGAGTTCCATTTTGTCTTCCAGTCCATGTAATAGTTTCTTATTCAGTCCAGTTACAACTACCTTTCTGCCTGCTAGTTCCATTTTCTTGTCTAGTGCTGATAATATTCTTTTAAACCTAATTCCTCAGGAATATAAAATGATGGGCTCAGTTTCTTCCCTGCTGTGGGAAATAACCTTGGGACTTTTTTGGCTGGTGCTAAGCTTATTTGACTGAGTGTAAGGGATGCTTTGGTACTGTTCTGTGGAGCAACATGCAATTCTGCATAATAGGGTAACAGAACAAATCACTGCTGATAACCTTCTAGGTTAATTGCTGTGCAAAGAGTGCTTTGAATCAACACATTATGTTAAATCCCAGAACACACTCTGGCTATCTCTTTACTGTGACTCTATGGGGCTTCCAATTGTTATTTATGCGTGATAGGTGACACTTATTTCAAAGCTACCTTAGTGATTTAGACACAACAATTTAACTATTTTGCAGGAGCTCATCCCTGTAGATGAGTCTAAAATAATACACATTGCAAATGTTTCTACATATTCCAGGTAATGCATAGATAATTCCCTACTCCTTTTGCTTATCAAAGCTTTTTAAATCCTTAATTGTTCTATCTACACTTTTTATAAGTCTTTTAAGTGCTGAGCACTGCACATGAGTCTCAGAGGTCACCATGAGATCCTGATGGAAATCTCACCAAACTGGAGGTTTCTGTGTTTGATGGAATGTCCAAATGCTATGTTTATTCCAGATGTTCCTCTGGGAGATGATCCCAGGGATGGAAAAAGATTTCAGTCAAATAAATGGAAAAATTCTTCTTGCCACTCCTTTAGCTCAGGAATCAAAAACCTTGCAAAGCACTGGACTTGTGGCTGCTGAGGATTAGGCTGTATTGCAGTTTTACTAAGGAAAATTTCTCAAGGTGTTTGACAGGAACTGGTTCACATTCTTATTGAATTTTGTGGCAAATTAGGTTTTGCTACTTTTGAAAAAATACACCTTTATGATCTAACTGGATCAACACTATTGAGGTCCTGAAAGGCACACTGCTAACACAGCATCGAGTTTCTCTAGGGTAAAATAACACAGCGTAACAAAATAATGTACTAAAATGTAGGGCTGGGCAGGCTCTTGTTCACAAATTCACTGACCAGTCAGTCATTTCACAAGAGGAACTCTTGTTGCTTGCTCAGTACTTCTTCACTATTCACACTGCTTGTGTTCAGTTTCCTTTTTCATTAGGTCTTGCACTTCCAAATCACAACATTGTTCACGGTTGTTTAAATATTCTTGCCATGGCAGATTGCAAGGGAAGGCAGCTTCTGTTTCTTTTTTAATCTCTTACCCAAGAAATTGTGCCTGTGCAATGCTCTTTCTGTATTTATTACTGTATCACTCACAGCTTCACTTTTTGTTGTCTCACACCTCCTTGTCTGCAATATTCCATCCGTAGTAATGAAGGGTGTGACTGAATTCGCATCACTTTGTAATGTGGGGAGTGGGGTAAGGAGGGAAGGGAGACAATGCTGCACACGCCCTGTTCATCTCAGAAAAATGGTCTATGTACACAATTTGCACTTAGTTCAGCTGCAGTAAAAAACCAAAGAAAATTCTGCTTTCTTACATTGCAGTCAGATAGAAGCTATTATAAAAACTTCCACTATTGGCATAAAAATAAATCTTAGCTTCTAGATAAAGCAGTATAAGTTTTCTTCGCAGGTTCATAGAGTAGCTCCCAATTTACATCTTATATACAGAATCTGTGGAAGGAATGTGTATTAACTTTTTCATCAAAGTGTTGATCTTTGCTTTGTAGCCTGTGAGGCTTTCCATCTCTTCTTTATTGCTTTCAAAGTTGGTATATGCTCACAGTGAGGACTGCTAAAAGTTATTTTTCCTTAATCCTTCTCCATCACATGCTTGGACCTAGAGTCTAAGCCTAGCTTATAGACTTTAAAGTTAACCTTAAGCATGAAAGAAACTGCAAATATAACAGGGGCCTCTGTAGTTTCTTCATTTATCATTTAAAATTGTATGATTTTTGAGGGGATTTAAAACAAAATATCATTTGAAGTCATTAAATGCACATCTGTGAAAGAAGTAATGTAGCTCAAAATACAATGTAGACACAGGAGTAAACAGCCTTGGCAATGAAGTGGTCTCAACTACCCTTGCCATGTAGAATGACTAACCTGATAGAATCATACCTACCGGGTCACACAAATGAGCAAATAGGTTTCACTAAAATGCAGGATTTTCTGGTAAATTGCAACTATATCCATGGAAATGATAGGGATTTTGCTACTTGGGCTATTTCTGTGGATCTGTTCTGACACTGCTATATACTCTTTTCAAGCTACACTTGGTATGAAGCATTTTACTGGCTGGAAATCATGATTTCTAGTTTGAGTAAAGGTTTTGTAGAGAACATTTGCTGATCCTGATCACATCTTGGTACAATACAGCTCTTTTACTAAATTTAAATTGTAGACTTGCTTGCACTTAGGCCAGGGTTGAGGATTATCCCATAAAGGATGAGTTTGCATTCTAATCTAATGAGAAGAGGGGAAAGATTACATGTGACATTCAGTGGTAAATCAGGAACATCCTTCATTTGTGGTGAAAGTTAACATTGTATGGAAATGTATATGGTATTACCAGTGGTTTTCTTCTTGTACTCTGTGTATTTCTCCCCACTTTCTACTATCCCTCAATTTTTGTAGAACAGTCCATCAAGACTTTTTCTAGTGATTGACAGCCTGAGACCTTAAACTTGTGGAATGGTATATAGTGTATTAGGTGTGCTGCAATTTTTATTCGGATGAAGGCTTTCAAAGTACACTTTCATCTGTAGCAAAAAGTTTTGGGCATGTTATGAGTCAGCAAACCATCATTATTCCTAACAGGAAAAAAAGGGAAGCCACTCTTTTCACTGGAATCTGGCACAAGTGAGGGGACTGGCCAAGAATTTTGCAAACTTGAAAAAGTGTGTAAGAAGTAATCAGTGTTATGTGCTGGAAATGACAGGTGCAGAGCATCAACCAGCCACCTCAACAGAGTCAGATCTGGCTGGGAGTGTTCCAAAGCACACTGCAGCTGAGCTGTGGGAAGAGGTGCTGCCATGCCCAGCCCCTCCTTGGTCACTGAAATGATGGCTGTGCCTGCGCCTACCTCAGTGTCAAGCGCTTCTTCTGTAAGTTTTGGGACACAGCAGGCTACAAGGAACAGACAATCATTCCTTTAGACCCACACAGCTCACATCTGCTCCAGCCCCTTTGCGAGCTGTCCTGGCTAAAATCCTGAGGCTACCCTGCCAGTCTGTCTCAGCTCTGATGCATGGCCCTGCATAGAGGCACCTGAATTAGCTACCTCAGGCTCCTTGTGCTGCAGGTACTGCAGGTTGCCTGTGGGGTGCCTTAGCTGCTGATATACTGCAGGACTTTGATGTCCATAGTCTGGTTTGGAACAGATTTATGACTACTCTGACCCTCCTGTGATGAGACTCAATACACATTAACCTTCTTGGGTGGGAAAACACCACGTTCAGGTATCTGGGCTCCTTGTTGCGTAATGCCTCTAAACTCAGCTTTGCAGAGGCAGGAATTACTGTGAGTTAGTGCTACATGAAACAAGGAAGAGAGGAAAGACAAGTGTTTTTGGTGTATGGATATGCCTTCAGGGGGAATGACCTACAGAGAAAGTGTGCAGTGAAAAGAGTATTTGATAATGGCTAACACTCAGTGAGCAGTCAAAACCAATGAAGATATGCCTTAGAAATCAGCTGTGCTACATGCAAGAGAGGTGCAGAAAATTACCAATGCTTTCCTCAATATAACAAATGTTTTGTAACAGAATAGGCCGATGATGATGCTGCACAAGGACCTATCTTTCATAGCTTTAGTTTTATAATGAGACCATAGCAACTACCTTTTGTTATGAGCAGAAAAAAAGAGCTTTCTTCGAACATAAGTGCTAGTAGTTGCATAATACGAAACTTACTGATGCATATAATGGTAGCATTGGGCCGTCTGAGCACAATGTACGCTTTAAAATTAATCTCTGCACAGATCAGCAAGCACATGCAGATTCTCCCATGTCGACAAGAGCAGTGCACTTCTTTAGGAGAAGCCAAACTTTCAAAGCCTGGCAGCTGGAGTTTGCAAGCTTGTTGTTCCGTTATTAACTCTGTAAGCCTTAGGGAAGGAGTAATGGATGAGATGATCCCAAGAGGTCCGTCCCAGACCTACTTTGTTTGGTTTCATGGTTCCTAACCAAGTGTTATAAGCACAAGTGTTCTCCGAAATGAGCAGAGGGAAAGAGATATGTATTAGTTATGCAAGATACTCTGTTCAAAGCTGTGTAGTCCATTCCAGAGTTCAGCAAAGAACAGGTGCAAGGAGCCACAGCCACAAGGATGGTGCTTGGAGGGACCTTGTGACCCCCGGTGGGGCTGAATGGACTTTGAGGAAAACCATGAGACTGTAAAGAGTTGATTTCAAGGGAGTGAGTTTGGGCAGGACAAGACTGTTAGGGAGAACCTCTTCCAAGACACAGGAAATGAGCAGACCTTGCCAACACTGCTCATCAAAATCTCATTTATTTTCAGCAAGAAAAAGTGGTGTTTTGCAGTGATACCAAAATCACTCAACCTATACTGTAAATACCAGGGATTTGAATCCCAATGGCAGAAATGTACTGGGTTTCTCTGTTGCTGTGATCCTTTAGGAAAGGGTCTGGGGGGAAAGGTCAAGCTCCCACCCAGGGCAAGGCCAGAACTGCATCCAACCACATTTGCTTGGGGCTTTGTCCACTTGGGACTTGAAAGCCTCTGAGGTCTGAGATTCCTGTGCTTACCCATCCTCCCAGTGAGTACAATCCAAGCCATTATGTGCTCTCAGGACTGGGGTTGCCAGACTTTAATCAAGCCTGGCTACAAACTGTAGCTGTATCTCACCTCTTTGCAGACCTTTTGGTGTCAGCTTCAACCACCCCTTGCAGCTTGCCTTGAAGCGACTTTTCTTGCATATTTGGTGGTTTCAAGTAAGAAACTTGAACTCTTTTTCTCCCCTTCTTTTTACAGAAAAGGAAGAGCAAATTTCTTTAGAATAAAATCTATCCCAGTCTTTTTGCAGTTCTTTGACTACAACAATGCATTTCGCTGTTTCTCCCTTTGCCTTCTTCCAACACATCAAGCAAGCCTTCAGTTCAAATTTTAAATGGAACCCAGATGATTTGTAGGCATTTTGATATGCATTGTAGAATATTTGTACATTTATGAGCTCAGGTCAGAATTTTCCCTGTGTCTAGGAGAATGAGCTATCTTTCCCCATCAGCTTTCAGGGGCTTTCAGGCATTCATGAAAATACTCTGAGTGATTTAGGTACCTACTGAAAGTCACTCAGACAGAAGACCTATTGCACTTTTAAAAATAGGACTTTCTTCAATGTGTTAAAAATCCCAGCTGCAACAGCTGTGGTGATAAGGTGTTAAGTTGAACTCTGCCTTTTTGTAAAACAGGATAGTTTTTCTCTGTCTTCTGGCAGATATGCAATGCAGAAAACAAGTCATTAAAAGATTCATTTGTAAGGATAAACAGAATTGATGAATAAAGCTGTTTTGTGAAACTAGGCTGAAAAAGTATTTTTTTCTTGAGAGGTGATGATAGATTTCAAAGCTCAGTCCTTGCTACTAATGCCTACACCACAAATCTTCCCCCAATTAGCTGTTTGTAAGGCAGTGCCATCTTCCACTTGTCACATTATAGACTTTATTCAAATGAAATACCTGAAAGAAAAACCTCCAACCTGTCCAGTACTACCAAGCAGAATTCTATTATGTAAATCTATTTCCATATTTTGGGAACAAACAATAGGCAGGACATGAAATGGAAAAATAAATTATACGCACACAAGTAAAAGATCAGTCAGGCAATGTACTGAGGTATCATTAGGGCTGATGAATCACTATTATCATTATAAAAATAACATATAATGCTTCAAATCCTGCATCGTGGTTGACTTCTTCGCTGATGAATATTTATGCAGTTTCTTTTGTTTCTTTGTGTGTCTAACAGATGCCAAGCTAAGTTCAATAGACAAATTGCATCTCTGTGAACTGTCACAGCCTCGTCCTTGTTTTTTCTAGCAAACTGAAGTTAAATAGAAAAATAGAATAAATAAACAGAGGTCAGAACCTCCATCTCCCTACAAGATGCAGTCAAGTGATAAATAATCTGTGGAAGAATTCAGTTCGGATCACATAAGGAATGAAATTTGAATCTTCTTTATTTGAAACAAACCCTTGCATATCAGCACTCTGAGGATCATAAGTTACCTAACTCATGTGTGTGTAATAACCTAATTAGCCACTTATGTCTACTAAATTTCTCAATAGTCCTTGTGTCTGTGCTCCTTACCTTCAGTGCAGGATGGGAGAATTATTATAAGCATATGGGGTTTATTAGCAAACAAGGATTATAAGCAAATAAAAAGTTACAAGGAGGAAAACAAAGATGGCTAGATAATGATGTTAAAAATCTGAGGTTAACATCATTTACAACCTTTTTGAATTGGTAATAAATCAATTCAATTATCTCAGTGTCTTAGCATAATCTTGTTCCCAAAAAAACTTTTATTTTAGTGCAGTAGTTTGTTTTTGTTTTTTTTCTTTCCTTTTTTTTTGGGTTTTTTTGTTTTGTTTTGTTTTGGTTTTTTGTGCCTCCAGATGTACAGTCATTGATTTGCTTTGCAAGCTTTCTGGAGAAGGTAGAATCAATGGAGCAATGTCACCCAAACAACTCTGAAGTAGAATTTATAGATTTGGGGAAATGACTTAATTGTTGGAATGACGCTTGCAGCTAACCCTGCCAGCTTATACTTGTGCAACTACTGTGCATTATCAAAGTCCCAGGAACCAAATATATATAACAGTATATACAATTAACTGGAAAAGAATGTAAATACTTCTGGAATGTCATCACTTTTTGGGGGCATTACATGGAATTTAACTGATACTGACACAGGAATACCATCTCTGAATTTTGCCCTTAATTCTGCCTAGAACAGCCTTGAGTCTCTTGATATCTCCTAAGATGCACTATTCTTCCCACACCTAACTGGCTGTATGAAAGCAGAGTTTGCAATTTAAAAACCATGCCAGACAGAATTAGGTAAGGGATTTTCTCCTTTCTCTGTGCCAACCACTTCTTTCTGTCTTCATGTGGAAAGTCTCTCCTTGCAAAAGCAGTACGTGGGATTTGGTAGTGATTCGAAGGCTAAAGAGATACATACCTTCCAAGAAGCAAATTGTTGGGCATCACTTCAGGGGTCTATTTGATAAGTAGAAACTCACACAAAAGTTGATTTTCCCTCCTCAGCTTGACTGTTGCAGTGTCCATCAGTACAATTACCACGAGTCACTGTGATTGCTTACAGCCCAGCCTCTTCTGTGAGGTCCTATAGTCCCCCTGTTCCAACTTCTTCAGGACGCAAACTTGATGATATTTAAAAGTTACAAGACGCAACCAAGCAGTGAGCATGTTTTGGGGGGACAATGGGATTGTTTGTTTGTTTGGGTTTTCCTGATTTATTTTGCCTATTAGTGCAACACTACATTTTTGGGCAGCTTTGTCCAGGAAATTTTTTATATCTTCACAGAAATCATCACCTGCCATACTCAGCTATACAGAAGATACTGAGCCTTACCCTGGACATCTCCTACTTCTGTGCTTGGCTGCTGCCAGGATGTTTGCCAATGATGCCTTTGCCAAGGGAGCCAACCATGTGTAACACCACACCATTTGCTAGTACTCCCAACTCCCAAAGAAAACATTAGGTCTGGGATCAGAGGAGTGTTTTTTTACAAGGAATCTTTTTACATACCTGTCTGTCTCATACCTGTACTGTCTTTAGCCAGTAGCTCTTCAAGTGGCAGCATGAAGTCATTTGATTCACTTGCTTGACCAGTTTCTAATTGGATATAATGAAGCAATGCGAGATCACTGTACACACTCCCTCCAGCACTGCTCAATTATTCCTCGAATCTCTGTGATGAGATCAGCAGGACAATTTCGTACATGCCGGGCTCTCCATGCAGCTGACAGTCCCACCCAGCTAATGAGGCTTTACTGCTATTCCAGCACCATCACATTTTTATTCATTTGTCCTTAGACTTACACTTCATATTCCCCTCTGCAAGTGCCACACAAGCATATCAGCTTCTTAATGCAAAAAAATACAAGATCTGGTGGTGTGCATTACACATGTATACCTTTTGCTAAAAATCAGCTGTGCATTAAATGGAAGGTATTTCTATTTAAAACAGCCAGCATGGTCTGAACAGATACACTGTGAGCTGGTTGCCTAGGCAACAACATTCCTCAAATTAGAGGGGTCTGTAACAGAAGATGTTTATCTAGCTTTAATTTTGGGGCTTGGTTTCTAAAAATCTTAATTGACTCCTTTCAAATGTATTTTATCTAGTGATAATGCTACATTTCAAGCAACAACTAGGACAGATTCATCTACTGTATCTCTGCTGCAAATTATAGATATAAAGCACATAAAATAGAGAAAAAGGTTAAAGGGTAACTTATTTCACAGTTTGGCAATTGTTTAGATGGTTGAGCCTTGCCTCTTGCCTGCTAGGTTCACTGTATATTTGTTTACTGACTTCATTCATATAAAGCATCAAAAATGATTTTTGTCAATTTGACTGGAACTGGAATATCAGATATCAAAATTCTTTACCCTGTTTTTATGAAGTTCTGTATCATTATTTTCTATAATGTTTCCTCTAAGTCTCACTGCAGCATGGTTCTCTCGCCACATAACTCAGCACCATGGATAGTTCTCTCTCCTGGAAATGCAGCCTCCTTTAATTACCCCCATCCCTCAGATAGATGCAGGACCAGGGTTGCACACTAACATGGCTTTGCAGCAAGGATTTTAGGGCTCAGTGCTCCCAGACTGGGAGCTGTGGATCCATGACAGGGCAGCTGTGCCACTCGCAGGGCTTGAATCAGTGTTTTAGGGACTACGTCAGGCACTGCTGTGCAGGGGACACTGCAGGGCACAGCTGTTCCATCAGTGTGAGGGTGGGGTGGCTATACATCTGACAGGTTGCTGCAACACTGTGTTGGGGAGAATCATTTCAGGTATTCCAGCATTGTTTCTCAGGAGCTCACACACCATAGCTGGAGGGAAAATCCCAAAATGCTTGTCTCCCATTAGTCATTACTTAGATGAGGAGATACTCAAAATATTCCATGTTAGGTAACATCTGTTGTACTTCCTGCATCAGAGGCCTCTGAAAAGCCAAGCAGGTCATGGCAGCATGGGCCCATCCTGCAGGTCTGTGGCAGCTGACTAATTGGTTTCAGAGGAGACTGTGTGTGCAAAGTTGTCCCCACTCAGGGGCTCTTGGGAACAGTTTTATGGCTTTCCAGAGACACTGAAAGGAATTAAAATTAATAGGAGGTGAGCATTCAGATTTCTTAAGAAGTTTTAAAAGCAAAGGCTTAATGTTTCTGTAGGTGTATTTTTTCCAAAGTGCTGGAGAGATTTGAGAGCACAAGGCTCCCTGCAAGACAGCAGGGCTGCACTCCTCAATCCCTTTAGGGAGAGGACTGTGGGCTGCTTACCCAAAGACAGGTAGAAAATATCTCCCTGAACAAAAAGTCAAGAATTCTCCATCTTGGGTTTCCTTTCTGCTCATCTGGATTATACTGATCTGTCCTGAAAGCAAATCTAGGACTGAGAATCATTCACACATAAGTTGCTTCTGCTGACTGAATTTAGGTGTTTCTTAGTCCTTGTCTGGAGCTGTGGTTTAGGGAGAGGCATGTGCAGTTTTGTGCATTTTAACTTTGGGAGGAAAGAATTTGGTGTGCATGTGGACTGGACAGCAGAAATCTTGCACAGATTATTGTGATAATGCTTTTGTTTTGCCTTTTCCTCCAAAATTAAATCTCAAATGCATTAAAATACTTAAATCCCAAATTAATACTGATTTTCCTACTGTAGATTGAAATTTCTTGGTGCTTTGTTTCTAGAGCAGATATTCTTGCTTTTCATCACTGTTTCCCACAGATGTTTTTAAAAACCTTTGCTAAGTGTATCTAGAATGCAACACATGGAAACAGTTATGTGCACTTGTGCCTGTGTATTCACAAAATATAAATTAAACTGATTGGAGGAAATCTGGTAAAAAAGACCTGTCAAATGTACTAAAATTTCAGTGCAAAATGCAGGCAGCAAAATTTTTTCTGCTCAAGTGAGTTTGCCTCATCCTCTTCTTGCTGAGCATCCATTTGCTCCCTCTCCTGAGGACAAGATCTTTCTCACTGTCATCAGGCTTCTCTAAAAATTCAGACAGCATTTTTTCCTGTCCTCTGCACATAGATTCTGGTCTTTAGAAGCTCAGTTTTGCTATATAATTATGAAAGTACTACTGAATGTTACAATTTTGGTTTTTTATTCTTAATTGTCCATCAGTTTTTAGTACCTGAAAATCTCAGTGATTTAGACAAGAGAGAGATGTCAGATTCAGCTCAAAGGAACTGCCGTGATAGCAGCCTGTCACTAGGACTTCTCAGTGACTCAAAATAAGATGCTTTGTTCCTAAGCCTTCTTTTGCATTTAGCTCTGGACATTTATCATGATGAGTTTAGCTAAGACAAATGTGTTTTCAGGTCCTGTCTTGTTCTTACAGTAAACAGGAGAGATGGAAAAATGTACAACTGATTGCCAGTGGGGTAATGAATTCCGTCATACTTTGACAGAGCCCTTTAATTAAGTTGTGATCCTGTGGGTTGTTTAACTAATTCTGCTTGGAAAAGGGTAGACACACACCACAAGGGACCCATACCATGCTATTCAGGATTAAAAAGAAAAGCTTTGGTTTTTTTGGTTAATACAAAATACACAAAATATAAAGTCTTAGTCAACTGAAATATTTTAGAGAAAACTTTCTCTTTTTAAGACGTTATTATTACTATTATTTCTTGGGTATTTGACTAAGGTTTTAAGATGTTTTAAAGATGAAAATGAACATTTGGAAAGGAACAGTCATTTGGAAATGACTGACAGAAATATTTGTTTAAAAAAAAAGAAAACAGAACAAAACAACAAGAACAACAACAACAAAAACTCAAAAAACAGAAAAAACAACCAAAAAACCCCCAGCCCAGCATTCCAACCTGAGATGTCCAGATTTTTGCCACCCTGTACCTTGTTCCTTCCCTAGATCTTCACTGACATGAGGAGTAAAAGCAAACTGAAAGTTCTTTTTCCAAAAAAAACCCCTGTAGTATTACCAGATGACCATTTATTTTTCTGCCAAAGCATTGATAGAAAAAAGTCTTTACTTTGTGCTTATCTAAGCATGTGACATTCATCTGAATTGCAGGTGAGCTCACAGAGGACTACAGAACTTCTGCTATCAGCAAAAAACAGCTTTTGAGTTAGCTCTGCACTGGAATAGCTGAAATCCTCTTCAGCTGAAGGCAGTGGCAGCACAGTCCTTCATGAGAAAAACAAACAAACTAAAACCAATCTGTGGGGCACTTATTAAATCACATAGCCAGAATTCATGTATAGAGTATTTTAAGTCAGTAAAATCTGGTTGCGGGAAATACATTTGGGAGTAAAAGTACTTAGGATTTCTCAGTGTCATTTTACTTTGCTTTAATTTTCAAGTTCAATTTGGAATAGCTTAATACTTTTTTTCTGAAATGGGATAGGGCAAAGAATGTAATAACTGGAGAACGACAAAAAAACCTAGGATTGGAGGCAAGATGCATACAGGTGACTTCCAAACCCTTGCTCCTTCCATGGCTTATCTTACCCAGTAGGATATATGCTTATTCGCTCTTAACAGCAGTGGAAGTGGAAAATGCTAATGGTGCTCCTTCATAATTTTTATTTTTTTTGTCTCTGGTGAGAGGAAATTTATGTCAATCCATCATTTGGCAGTACTGGATGGTTCTATTGAAATCACAGCTGGCTGGCCTTTTCCTGCAGCAGCAGATAGACCAGTTTAGCTATCACATTGCTGCTGTGTGCCTCCTGCTGGTACTCCCTGTCCCAGGACCACATCATCCACTGTGGTTCAGCGGGTTAGTCCTCCTCCATCACATCTCCATGCTGGCTGAAGTGCAGACAGACATTTCTGTACACAAAAGGCCCAAATCAGGTCCTGTTTTCCAACTTCTGCTGCCATTGGTTTGACAGAGTGCCTCTTTTTTTGCACCTGACACTGAAAATATGCCCTTACAAAGTCCCAGAGGTGTGCTCAGCACCTTCCACAGCTGTTAAGGAAGTGCAGTGATGGAAGTCAGAGCTTCTGTACGCAGAAACCCCCCTCCTTCTTTTCCAGTCAGCTTTTCCCACTCCTTTTTCCACAACTCAAATCATCCAACGGGCTGACAACCTGCCAACAGGTCATATTGACTCCTTCCCTTCATATCTTTAGAGAGCTAAGACATTTATTGAGAGTTTTAAGAAAGATACCTGCAAGTTGGTGGCTGCTGTGGTCCCAGCACAGCAAAAAAAAGGAAACACTAAGTTTGTCTTGCAGATTTGGTGACTTGAAGGAATATGAAGGACCCAGTGCCAAAAAGTTTTGTAGATCCATGCAGGAATCACTTCAATAATCTGCAAAGTCACCTGCAGAACAGCTTAGAAATAATTTCTTACGTTAAATATTTATCCTGTAGTGATTGCCTGAAGAGGAACCACTTCACAAACTTTATGGTCAACATAAAGTTAGGCCTGACTGACTAGAGAAGGGTTTTTTCAACTTCCACATGTAGCCAGCTCAGAGAAATTTTGTCTGTTCTCCTGAATGGGAAAAATACCTTTGAGGCCCATTTATACAAATGAAATAGCTGTATTTCAGCAGATAAATCACAGTTAATGTTCTTTGAGGGATTGTGCATTAGGAAGCCTCACTGAAGGCAGCTGGATCTAGGAATGTTTGCAATGTTGATCTGTTTTCTGAATAGTCAAACCTACTTCTTGCATTACAGGGATTTTCAGATGCTTGTTCTGTATTTCTTAAATTGCCTGAGTCCTGGGAGGGCTTAGGTCACTCCATCCTCGTCAGCAGGATAGGGCACAGTAGTTTATGACCTCGTGTGCCCCAGGGGCATCTGCTGTCTTGCTTTGTCATATTTTTTGCTTTCTTTCCCCATTTCTGTGGCAACTTTGGACAACGTCCCCTCTATTATGCAGTTCAGCATAACTTAAAAAAATAAAAAAACCTGTTAAATTTTCAACAGGGTCAGATGTCAGGCTTTTTAGAACGAGATTGAACATTTGGCTGGCAGAGCTCATCTTGGCAAAGCAGAGGAAAATTCCTTTGTGGAGAAGCATTTTCTACAATGTGTCCTGTGATTCTGGGTGATAACATCTCTGCACTGTATCCCCAGCATGAATTAAAGGCAGGCCAACCACAGCAGAAAATAATGAGCCACCAGCCTGGACTACCTGTATCTTTTTAGGCAATTGCATGAACTTCTCTCATTGTGGGTTTCTCTGCAGGAACAAGGACTTGTCCACCTGGTGCCACAACAAAGGGACAGTATAGAGGGAGGCTTTTCTTCTCATCTTGCTTTATTTAATTAGAAGAACCCAGAGCTACCAAGGTGCCCTCATCCTTTCTTACTAATAACAACTGGAAAATGCAGTGGTAGAAGACAGTATCCACAGGGCCCATGTCATGCCCATCTGTTCCCCAGCAATTATGATGTCTGTGGTGAGCCACCCAGACAGTCACAGCACAGCTGTGAATGACAGTATTTTAGCACAATACTAAATTGTAGAAATTGCTGGTGTGATAGTCAGTTCTTCTCCACTGCCTTAAAGTTGCCAGACATTATATTCAAGAGCTGGACTCCTCGGTGTAGGACTAAAATACTCATGGGAGGTCTTCCAAAAGTCTGGTCTGACTAGTTTTGCCTCTCTGGGAATGAGATGGGGCTCTGACCTTGTGTTTGTAGTCAGGAAAAAATGAAAGAAGCCCTTCCTGTACACCAAGCCTGCAAATGAGATCAGAGGGGGTTCAGAGATCAGATCTCAACAAGAGTTTTGGGAAGAGCAAATAGCAGGTTTCTTTAAGAATTTAGATAGGTGGAATGAAGATCAGCAGTTTCAGAAGATACTGTGTTTATCACTGATACTCTCAATTTTATTTTTGTCTTCTGCCCTCGGAAATGACAGTGCTCTAAATGATGGGCAGGCCAACTAACACACCTTGAAACCAGTGGCTTCCTCAGAGGAATGGAGGGACACACATGGGCATTGTTTACACCTCATGGGCCTGAGAGGTGAGTGATGAAGCAAGACCCAGACCATGCTTCCCCAGGGGCAGGAGCTGGGTTCTGTGTCTGGGGCATTCCTGCCAAATCACAGCAGCTCATGCCCCCCAGCTGGCCCCTGTGAGCTGTGAGGAACAGAGGGGTGCACAGGGGTTGGTGCTGCCTTTGCAACTGCGATGGAATTCGTAGGGAGATGGGAATGCAGGAGGAGCTATTTCAAAGCAGTCCCTCCCTCTGTTGCATTGAGGGAAGCAGAGAAGCTGTCAGGAGGAATATCCCTATTCCATATGGCTGTTCCCTGTAAACATAGCACTGTAAACAAAGACCTGCCTGGGAATTAATCCCAGGGTGACTAAAAATACATGGGCTTGGTTTTGCTGGCTCTTCTACTACTCTGAGAAGTCAGTAACAGAGGCTGGATTATCTCTTTTAAAGAGATTCATTTATATTTTGCATTAAACTATTCATATTTATGTAAAAAATTAAATCTCATTCCCCCTCCTCTCTTTAAATCACAACCATATTCTGTTGTTTTTTGAGGAAGTTTGTGTTTGTTTCAGTGCTTTGAAATTAACTTTATGTTCAAATAAACCCTTCCTCAATCAGGAATTCCTGAATTTTTGAAAATCATAGGAATCTAAAGGGTGTTGGGAAGTCCATTTCTTCAAAATGGTCCCATGGTACCAATTTGAACGCAATGGAACCAATTTGAGCTGTTTTAATATTCCCTCTACTAAGCTATTTTATAACTTCAGACTCTAAAATACTTCCTGACTCTGGCCTAAATCACTTCAAAAACAAGATTTAGACACTTAAGTCATTAGGAGAAAACTCTACCAGTAACCATAAATCCTTCTGAGAGTAAGAATCAGTATCTTTGGCAGCAAGTCCAGATATCCCACTTGTCAGTAAAGAAAGCAAGTTTTGCTAACAAGAAAATCCCCTCAACTTTAAGAATTAAATTGCTTTGATACCCTGCAAGTCATACACTCATTGTAGCAACCTGTCATCAAAGTTCAACACCTTGTTCAGGTCTCTCACACCAGAAAACAGAAGACACACAGGCATCTCTCCAGAAAGAGCAAAGCATGGCAATTTCCTTCTGTGTCATATCTCATACAGCAAAATCAAGAAAGAGTTTTAAAGTGGTTCACAAAAAACAGAAGCAGAAATAATTGGTGTAGACAAGTTAGATGACCTACCTAATTACACAGTAAATTGGTAATGCCTTTGTATGCACACATGGGAGAGGAGTTAAATATAGATTCTGACTTGTATTTTTCAACATGAGAGTGTGATTGGCTATATTTTTGCAGGAGAAAGGGAAATCACAGAGTTGGACTGCTACAAACACATCACCTTGTGATTCTGCATATGCCCTAGGTAATACCTAGGGCACTAGGGTAGTACCATGTGCACTAGGTAATGCCTAGAAATAGTTTAGACCTTCATTTTGCCTAAACCTGGATGCCTACTGTCACAGGGCTGGAAGATGGGAAATATGACCTGTGGGAGGAAACTGTTTTTCTGAGGCAGGAACATTCCTGCCCTTGGTCTGCAGTCTGCCTAAGGGTTAGATCATAGAATCATGCAACATGCTATGTTTGAAGGGACCCATCAAAACCATCAAGTGCAGCTCCTGGCCCTGTTTAGAACCATCCCCAAGAGTCACACCCTGTGCCTGAGAGCATTGTCCAAACACTTCTTGAATTCTGTCAGGCTTGGTGCTGTGACCACCACCCTGGGGTGCCTGTTCCAGTGCCCAACCACCCTATAGATGAAAAATCTTTTCCTGATATCCAATCTAAACCTCCCCTGACACAACTTCAGGCCATTCCCTTGGGTCCTGTCACTGCTCACCAGAGAGATCAGTGCCTGCCCCTGCTCTTCCCCTCATGAGGGAGCTATAATCTGAAATGGGATTTATCAGCCCTGCAATTACATGCTCCCCATTTACCTCAGAGTGCAAGAATGGCAAGGTGTGCACCAACCCTAACTGCTGTGAGCCAGGCATGGGATGGCTCTTTCCTTTGTTTGACCAGTTGATTTGGTATGATTGTCTTTTCATTGTGGCAGGCACGTCACTGCAGAACAGCTTTCCAAACTGGGAACGCAAAAGGCACGTTCCATTCTGGAGTTTAGGGTCACCACTTTTTTTCTGCCCTACCTTCCCTGGTATCAGAGAAGTCCTTTACAGTAAAGGCTATGATAAAGCCTTGTGGATTGTGTTGAATTTTTGCTGTTTCTGCCAGTAGCACTGCCCTAGCAGACAGAGGTTCCATTTCTTCTTCTTATGTACCTTTTCAGAGAGAGGAGAGGGTATTGATTTTCCTGGATTTTCTTGAAGCTTCAGACAGCTTTCAGCAGTTGTGGCACCCAGGCAAAGTGCTCTCTGCTTCCCTCTTGGCTGCCAAGATCCTCAATGTGCAGCGACTTGGTGGGCTCCCCATAAAAGTCGCTGCTTGTAGGGCTGTGAACACACAGCCTCTTGCCTTACTGCTGCTTCCTACAGCATTTTGGTGGGGCACATTTTTTGAGATTATCTCCTCCAGCAGTGCTAGAGGCACCAAAAAGATGTTCAGGCTTTGAGGAATGACATCAGTAACTTTGGACATCTTTGTTATGACAAGATATCTACTGACATTTTGGGCGGAGGAGGAGGAAATAGCTAAGCCTAATATCAGCAAACATTTAAGAAATAAGGTTCTGACTAACTCCTTGAGTTTTCTATGGCGGTATTAGTTTAAGGTGGTAAAAATAAGAAAAGAAATCTTGCTCGTAGCTTGGCACAAAAAAAAGATCTACTGTGAAGACAGGGTGATGGATGTATTTCATAGAACAAATATCAAACACTTTCATGTGTTTGATAGAGTGAATAGATATCATTTCAACTACTTCTTAAAGTTGAAATATTGATCCTAAATTTGCTTAAAAGTAGGTAGAATCTAACTACACCAAAGTGACAGGAAAATTGGGAAGTCCATGTAATTTCAGCCAAAATATGTTAGTCTTACTTCTTCATACATTTTAACCTAAACTCAAGTTTTAGTTTTTGAGATCCTCAAAGCAAAATATGGGAAGAGGCCACCATAAACTTATCTGCAGTTTGACAGGAAGTGTCTGTGTCCACCACTCCATCTGCTTAACCTTCCTGGGAAGCTGATGTTCATCTTTGGGCTTCAGTTAACACTTTTGTTTTACCGAGAAAGAAACTTTGATCAGTAGCACTCATGGAGCTGCCAAATGAAAATGGAATTAAAAAATGCTGACAGTTGCTCTAATAACCAATATTCTATTTTAAAATATTCTTGACACTTCCTTTTCAAATTAATTTGAGAAATATTTTCATATGCGAGTCTTAAGGAGGTTTTCCTGACCCTGGGAGTTTGAAGATTGTCCTTTGTATGCAGAAACTGAAGGGAGCTCCTGAGAAAAATGCCTATAGAAATTATCATTTTTAGTACTTCTACTATATCCAAAATAATCATTATGTAGGTGAAGGTTTTTGTTTTGTTTTCATTGGTTTTGTTGCAGTTTTCTTACAGCTGATCCACATTCCAAAATGAAATTTGTTGAGACTCAGACAGGAGGAAGTTCTACTTCATTTTGTGTTTGACAGGACTACAAAGTGGTCTTGGCCCTGGCATGAGAAAGTTTGAATTATATGGGATTTTTTGGTCAGCATCAGGCCTTCCTATTTGAGTTTCTGAGCTGCTAAGGATTCAGTGTATCCAATACTCCTTAAGTGGAAGGTTTTGATTTAGTTTTCTAACCTGTGACCTGTGCCAGCCACACTCAAGTTCCTGCAACTATATAATTCTGACTTTAGGCTTACCAACCAGACCTGAACACATGCTGTTAAAGAGATCTTTGTAAGCTGAAAATCAGTACTCAGGCTTTTGAAAAGCACTCCAGTTTCATCAGGCCCTGCTCAATCTCCCTGATGGTTTCCCATCCCCAAGGCAGATGTTAGCCCCCATTTACAAGGCCTTGTTGCTGACAGACTGCACACACCAAAATTTTGGCACAGTGGATAACCCAGAGTAAGTTGTTTTAATCCCAGGGGCACAGTGCTGGCTGTTCCCTTCTGTTCACAGATTCCCACAGGTTCAGCCACTGCTGGAGTCTCTTCTCTACCCACACAGGTACGGTGTGGGTGGCAGCTTCAAACAGATCCTACTGCAAAGATGACACACTACATATTTTAGTGACTGTCTTGCTCAAAGGATGGGAAAATAACAGCCAGCATGCAGAAAAGGAATAGAATAATTTCATATTTTCACAATCTCCTCGTTAGTCATTTCATAGCACTTTTCCATAAAGTTACATGCCCACATACTACACATTTATGGTTTTTTGACATCTCTATTTGAGGAATCTCTTCTGTCTGCCGAGTACTGCTTTTAATCTGTTTTTACGTACTCCTTTTACCTATTTAGGGACCATTAATTTCTGTAATATTTTTCTGAAAGCCATGAAAGTATAGTTTTCACTTCTGAAATTACAAAGATAGCTTAATGATAACAAATTATACTTCACCAGATTGCATGTGGGAAACATTTGGCCTTAATTGAATTACTTGTTTCTTCCAATTCAAGTATCATTTGCCAATACATATAATTATATCTAGAGAAACTTATATACATTCTTTACAAATTGTACATAAATATAGTTACCATCAGGTAATTTTGATCATATGTACGGGTGGGCAGAAAACAGATTCTCATTTGTGAACTCTGACACCCTTGAATTTATACCTTATTTTCTCTTTCCTATAGCTTCAGTCATGGTTATGAACTAAGTGTAGTACTTTTTCTTCCTCCTATAAATATTTTTATTTGAAATAATTGAAGTTAGGCAGAAAGTACCTGATAATATTTTTGTGGGGAAATTAACTACTTGTTCTCCTGTGATGCTTATGGAAGATATTTTAAAATAACATGAAACTGGTGTTAATGACCACCTTACTTTCCCAGCATAGAACCTCTTCCTACATAGGAAGCATAATCAATAGTGGTTTATTTATTTTATTTGGTTTATTAGATATTATTCTTAGGGTCAGATTTTTGCCATCTTTTTTCCTTCACAGGAAAGCTTTTAACCCAAGACTTATATTCCTGTGCCATAGTGTCAGCCTCAGGAAAGAGATGCAAGAGTTAAGCCACAGTCACAGACAAGGTATGATTGTCCTCTACTGTTTCAATGGGTTTTGGCCAGGATAGAGTTCATTTTCTTCATAGTACCTTATAAACTTCAGTAGCTTATACAGACTAGATACACCTGCTTCTTTTAAAATGTTGTCTTGTAATCCTCTGCAATGAGCCAGAGAGCCCCACCAAGGTTATGGAAGGTGCTTGGGTTTAGGGCATTTTCCTAGCAGTTGGTGGAGACTTACTGAATCATTTTGTAAGACCATCTGTTTCTGAAATTTAAACTCTTTGTCAGAGTCTTCGTTTGTTTTGTGATTAAGGAAGCTGTTTTGTGTTGTTGGAGAGGGTTTTCCAATTAAAAATACTATTAGGTTTTTGAACTTGCAGTCTTTTTCTACTTTTTAGCTGGGCTTCCTGTGCTCTTACCGGGTTCTTGTTATTGTGATTAGCCTCTGCAGCAGGCCATCATTACTAATTAGAATTAACAGACGAGCTCTCATGTGTTCTACATGCATATCCAGCTTCTCCCCTCTTAGTTATACCTGTAAAAATGCTGTAGCAGTTCATTCTGTAGTTGAGTAATGATTTGAATGGCATTTGTCACGTCTCCCTAAAGTTTATATATTGTGTTGATGGATGCACCAATATCTTGCACTGCCCAACAGTCTTAGTTCAAATCAACTCTTAACTTTGCTAAATGTGAAACTGTAAACTGAAAAGCTGTGAAGTAACAGAGTTACTGCTATTCCTCACTGCTTTGCTAATCTTATTAATTTTAATGATATTGGAAAGTCACACTGGTAAGGGCAAGAGTACCTATAAAAATGAAACACACCACTCATATTCCTGCATATTTTGTATATATACCTGGTGCAGAGGCAAAAAATCTGTTCTGAGGAACTGCCAGTGCAATGTGTGATCCTGCCTGGCTCCTACCACCTTCATGGGGGTGGGAATGCAGCTCCTGCTTGCTCTGGGGCCACAGGGGCTCTTGACATGGGTGTAAATTAATTGCTGACGTCACTTGATTATAAGCAGCATAGTATAATACTGAGTATGTGTTGAATAATCAGCTTACCAGTATTTAAATAATAATGAATTACTAGTTTATAAATATTGTCTGATTATTAAACACTTAATAGTTAGTTAATAAGCATAGAAAATATTGTGTAACTATAACATAACAAGTTGGAGATGCTGTTTGGCTGCTTCCTGGAAAAGTGCCTTCTTTTCCAGGGGTGAAGGAGCTGTTTCAGTCATGGGTTCATGTGTGGTGAGTGAGGACAATTGGGCCAGTGACACTCTGCCCACAAATCTCCAAGCAGACACCATGGATGTACTGGGACACATCATTTCTGCCCTTGAAAAGAGATGGGGAGAGACTGGCCCAGGGTTCCTTGAATTTCTGAGGAAGAGGCCAGGCTGTTTGTGTCGAGGACAATGCTGCTACTTGCTCTGCTCCTGGCTGGGGACAGCCTGCCTGTCCTTCAGCTAATTAAAGCTTCTGCTCATTATAGCAGTGTGGGTTTTGACAAGGTCATAAATCAATCACTGTCCTAGGAATACGAACTGCCATAATTGTGCATTGTCCAAATATGTACTAATGACTTGATGACTATTCCAGCTGTTGTATACACAATGAATTAAGAGCTGAACATATAAAAACAGTTTGAAAACTGTCTTTTCCCCCAGAGACTCTTTCAGACATTGAGTTCAGCCTGATGCATGCTGGTCTCCCAAACTCTGGGGACCAACATGACTGAACCCCCACCTCAGGCAAGGGTGTCTGTCACCTGCCCACCTCCTGCCTGCCTGGAGCCCAGCACTTGCCTCCCACTCCTGCCTCCTGCCCAGGTGCAGATGAGTCGATCTCACCTGCTGAGCCCAAACACACAGGACTTAGTCTCTGCTCCTAACCCCATCCCATTCCCAGGAACCCTTTTCCCAGTCCCAAATACACATGCCTTTTTTGCTGCTTTAGAGCCACCAAAACTGCCTCATTAGCCTGTTTTCAAGCCTGGAAAACCCAAAACTTAGTCTCCATTTCCAAGTAGAGAAAACACAGGACTAATTCTCTGGGCCTGATGACTCTTGTCCTTAAGGCCCAAGAACACATGTCTTCCTTGGTGGCCCAAAGCCCATGACTTGCCCTCCTTTCCTGGAGTGAGATGACCTGGGGTTTTGCAGCCCTGAAACAGCCCCCCTGAGCCCATGTCTGTAAAACAGGATTTAGAATAGGTGTCAGTGCCCTGGGCTGGACCAGCTATTCTAGTTCCAGCCAGGATGTCCCCTCCCCAGCAAGGGCTGCTCAGCTCAGTGGGTGCCACATAACGCCTTCATATCTGGGAACTGATATTTCTGAGAGCAAAAAGTAGAGTAAACCCAACCATAATAATCTGTTTCTTTATCTATGGCAAGCCAGAAGGTTCCCTCAGGGGCAAATATACTGGCAGAAGCACTGGATCAGGCACTGAAGGTGTCAGAGCTGCTGTGAGAGCACACTCACATGTTGGGAAGTGCAATTTCACTGGAAAGCACACAACTGTGTGCATAGGACACTCACAAGTGAAAAATATTGAGCAAGGAGAAAGAGCAAAACAAAGAGAAGTCCAGTGAACCACCTAACATCATATTAGCATCTCTTTTTCTACATCAGGTTTTTGCACAGGAGGCTGGGCATGTGGAGAACGCACACATTGCTCTCCTTCTTGCACTGTGCCTGAAGGACAGGCACAAAGCCCGCTGCACTGCTTAGCTGATAAAACTTAGGCTGGACAGACCTTTCTTTTCCCTGGAGTTGTCTGTGTTCAGTTTTCATCTCTCCCTCCTGATTCAGGCCAGTGATCAATTCTCTCGACTTTGGAAGAGCTATTCACTGACTGTTGTGTTTTGGGCAGCAAAGTTATCTTGGGAGATGGCTGTGTCTCCCAGAACCATTCAGGGGATATGTGGGAAGAGACTCCAAAAAGACAGAGATTTTTGTCCAAATGTTCTCTGATTTCACTCTGTTTCTCCCAGAGATACCACTTGCTCTCAGGAAGCAAAGGGCGGCAGCCCTGCAGGGCTCTTGCCAGCCCTTAGAGCCCCTCCTATTGGTGTTAAATCTCCAGCTGAGAAGTACTATCTGCTGTTGCTTCTCCTGCTTGGCTGCTGGGTGAGATGGTCTTTATCTTCCAGGCTGACTTCATGAGCACAGCCGTGATTGTATTGTGTGCTGGACAACAAGTGTATGAGGTGATCACCTTCCTGGTGGAATACATAAGTTAAATGCTGTAGGAGGTAAGAGACCTTTTTTGGGTTTTTTGACTGGATTTTTTCTTTCTTGCTGATGAAAAGATTTTGCTGATGTGGGATATCCTGGCCACTGTTGTCCCAGGGCTTTGTCTTGTCAATTTGTGAGCAATTTGCTTTAGTGAAACTGTTCCTCTGGCTTCAGGTGTGTTCAACTGACAAGATATTGTAAATCAGCCTTAATTTGTCCTTTCTAGTGGCCCAGGAGGCAAATTCTCCTTTTGGGAATTTCTGCAATTTCTAGCATGGAAAGTCTTCTTATGAGAGCAGATGGGATTTCTGTTAGCCTTGACCAAGTTTGGAAAGGTTTATGTGGCACAATCAGCAACTGGAATCCCAGTGTGTGGTACTCAGTTCATCAGCTGAGGAAAAGGGCTTTTATCAGCATGTAGTGCTCACTTCTTGCCTGAGTTTTGTCTTTTCTGTGGAAATTTATATGAGGAGAAGGTACATTTCTCAAAAAATGTGCTGTGTGACCTGTATTTCCCTGTCCCTTCACCGAGGATGTGGAATATCACAGCTACTGTGGGGGTAGTCAAAATTTGAAATGTGCAACCTGTCTGCAGACCAAAAGCTGTATTATTTATTTCAGAATTAGAATATGTGTTTCAGATGACCTGAACAGAGCTTTTGATAACAGCAAGGCTTAGGTTTGGCTCTGAAGAGAAAATCCCTCCATTTCACAAATGGCTATCATAACTTCCACTGGAGGATTTAATATCAAGCAAAGGCACTTGCAAAACCTTTATGGTGACCTGTAATGAGCACCAAAATTGCAGTTCTGTTGTTGAAAATAACTTCATTGCTAAAGAGATATATTTCTTGCTTGACTTCCCACCTGCCACTTTGCTCTTAAAACTTAAATGGAAGTCCCCCTTCGAAGAAAAGATCTTTCCACCCTTAAGACCAAAAGATGCATTTAAGTATATCTTTATGAAGGTAGTGCTTAGCATGAGCACTGTTTTTAGAGTTTTGAAACAAGTATGAGATGTACATGGTCTTATTTGCTAAGCCTAAGTCTTGTGGTCTTGAGTTAGGATTTTAAAGCCGTTTCATAACTGGAAGGGGACATGGTTGGAAGAATCCACTGCTGTATGTGACAGTCTGGTAGGAGAGCTCTTGCTTTAAGTCAGAAGAGTTTCCTGCATGCATTGCTGAGAGCTGCTGTGTGAAATTTGTGGGTTGCTTGTGCAGACAGCTGAGCTTGATCCTAGGATGTGCTGTTTCCCAAGTCTGTAGAGACACTGGCTGTGCTGTCCTTCCTGTGAGTGAGAAACAAGTGTCATGCTAAAGATTTGAGCAGACACTGACAGTGAGATGGTAAAGGAAGAAATGTTATTACTGATGCTGTTTAGCATTAATAACATCCCAGTCATGTCTCATATATACAGTAAGGTCCCAGATGCCCACATCATCCTGGAGTGAGGGAGGCATCAAGGGTGACGGTTTGGAAGAGGTGAACAGACATTTGCTTTATGTAATGCTGCTCACTGGTTCCTGGCTGTCTGGCCTGCCTGCAGAATATTTTCTTGTCTGCAAAAGCCCAGTATTAAACTTTGAGTGGACAACTGACTATAATTTATAGTGTTTTCACATCCCCTTCATTTTAGGTTTGCATAAAATGTCTTGTTTATTTTCCTGATTATTCATTTCAACTGTACATATGATTAAAAATAATGAATGTTATTAATTTTTATCATTAGTACCATCATTACGCCTACTCATATCCTTTGATATTATTGCAAAAATTATCTTTAATAGTTTTAATAGGAGCTATTCCCTGGGCTAATGAGGATATAAATCAAAGTATTAGGCAGGGTAGAAAGTAAAGTTTTGGACTCTATTCTGAAATTGAACCCCCTCTGTGCAGTGGATGCCTTCAGGTTTTGCTCAGAAGAATATTTATATATGTCTCTTCCATTTACTTGCATGAGATGGGGTTTAAATTTGACTGACATCAATAAGATTGTCTGTGGCAGCAGGGGGACAAATTCAAAGGTGGAGAAGGAGCAGCAAGGATGTTGCTGCACTCTGTTCTTGCAGAGGTCAGGAGGTCTTGTGCCACTGGCTGTAACAAGGCACGGTAGACCGACTACTCCAGGGAATTCACCTGGAGGATTTCGGCAAGAGGCAAGTAGATACCAATCATTAAATTCCGTAGGAGCATGCAGTAGAATTCTCTGTCTAATTACTAGGATTCCATCTGTTATAGCTGAGACACAGCAAAAAGGAATAAATAATCTCTCTTCCAAATCTTGGTAATCTTCCAAAGGATGTCTCCTAAACATCGGAAACCATCTCTGCCCTCTTATTGTCCTCTGTTGCTTTGCTGTTTGTAGCAGTGTGCAGCCTAGCAAGGATGTGGTGTTGGCAAGGGATCAGAAAGTCAGGCTGGTTTCCTGTGCTTTTTTGTTTTATTGGGTGTTTCACCCATTAATTTTTGCAAGGCCTTTTTTTTTCTTTGCTGTAAATATTGAACTAAAGCTCACTTCGTACAGCACAACACTTTTGCCAATATGAGCAAAGGCAATATAGCAGATAATACTTTGGCATGTTCTGTGTTTCTAAAATTTCCTCTTCAGACTTGAGTTCCTTGCTTTAAGAGGATTGCAGTCTATTTGCTACAGAGCCTGCTAATAAAAGCTTTTCAGAGACCCAGTTTAAACTAATTGTTGCTAGTCTTGTCACAGCTTTTTGGGGCCAAGGACATTGCTGCGCTTCGTGGAGAAATCTGTGAATGCATTGAATGAAGCTGCTAGGAAGCAAAAGCCAAGAAGTGCAAGGAAAACAAAGTTGTGCCACCCAACCTATGGCTGGCTGAACACTGAGCTATTTGGGGCTTAGGGACTTGAATAGGATTCTGCTGGCTGCATCTCTGAGGTGCTGGTTTTCTCCTTCATTCTGTGGTGAATCCTTTTCCCAGGAAGACAGCAGTGATAGGTTGTAGAAGGGTAAAAATTTGTATGACCCTTGCCTAAAATATTTCTAGGTAGAAGACAGCAGCTAACTGGACTTCAATCTGATCCAGAACACATCCTTGTAGTTTCTTGCTACTAGACTTTGAAGAAAATTTGTCTCTCTGCAATTTAGGTACCAGCCTTCAGATAGCTCACTGAGAAAATTGCCTGAGGCTGGAGAACTGGAGCTGGATCCTGTCTAGAACTGCTGCCAGCAGTGCTGGGAGGCAAGAGGCTATTGCAGGAGGGGTGCCCAGAGCTGTGAGCTGGCTAGGGTCATGTTGCAAGCCTGCTGCAGTCTATTTGAACCTGGATCTGTGGTGTCCCCGTGGGAAGTGTCCCCTGGTCCTTTCTGTCTGCACTCCCTGTACTGCTCCATGATAGATGCTTTCATTGCACGGGAATAAGGCACATGGGGGATAAATGCTTTCAAATCTGCTTGGCTTCAGTAATGGGCTGTAATTGAGGCAGGCTTGAAAACCTCAATTTAATGTTGCACAACACTTCTGCGTTGCTGGTGGTGCTTTTTTGCAAGAGGAGATGAAAACTATAGAAGGAAATGGGGGGAATTACAGATGCATTTTCGCTTTGCCCTTAGTAAATGAGGTCTTCGGTGTCAGTCATCTTTCAAACTGCTTGATTGTGTATATAATCATGTGTGTGCCTGGGAGCATCTCCTGTTTGAATAGCAACAGCTCCCTCTGTCTGCCTCGAGTGAACCGTGGGCTGTTGCACTCCAACAGATGATGCCATTTTCTTATTCCTTGCCCAGTGAAATTCCTGCTCTCTAGCTATGTTTGCAGTTTAAATGGATTGCCTTCGAGAAGGTTTCAGACTTTCTCTGTATATTTTTAGGAGTGGCTGTAACTTTTTGCTGGTCGCTTCCACTACCAGTTTATGAATGGAACAACTGTTTAAAAAACCCAAAAGGAGGGTAGGGGATGCAGTGGCTGCGTTATTGGGAAAGATGATTTTCTGATGAAAGTAAGCTCTGAACAACCTGTGAATTACTGTCACATTGATATGTCTCTGGAGATTTGAAAGTTTTATACCCTCTTCCAAAGTGCTACAGTTGTCTGTGTAACAAACGTGAACAGATCTGTTCTGTAAAAAGTAAGCCATGCACACTTGAGAACAGCTCAGCGTTAACAATGCTGCTGCATTCATCTCAAACTGGTAAGTAATACAGCTGGAGCTCCAGCAAACAATTTGCCTGGTGGTGAAGAGCCAGCGTGCGACTAAAGACATGCTATTAACATTTCCTAGCTCTCTTCTCACTCTGACTTTTGTTCTGTATGAGGTTTTTTGATCACAATCTCGGTGGCAGGCTTTGCTGTGCATAGCACTTGAAGGTTTCATAAGCTGCCTATAAAGGATACATCACATCTCATCTGGCATTTACTGCAATAGGTAGAGAAGAAACAATAACCTGCCTGAACTTTGTTTTGTATTAAAATATTGTGCCCAAGAGCTTCCTTTCATTTTCAGCTTTTTTCAGTATATGAAAATAGGGCTTCGGCTTTAAAGTACAACACAGATGATGACTTCATTCAGCTCTGCTACTACAAGGATGTTTGCCATGCTTTGGGGGCAGAGTTTATTCAGATGACAAGCCAAAAATTCTTATTTTCCAGCACAGGAAATTTCCTCCACAGAGTTTGTGGGAGATGTAGTCCAGCCAGAATGCTCTGGATTTAGGTGACACATAGAGGCTCTCTAAGCTGGCTGTGGTGCCTGTGATGTTTTGATGGCATGTTTTTGAATAAGTCTTTCATTTCTGGAGTTTCCGTCTTTGACAGATTGTCCTCTTAACATTGAATTCTCAACTGGATGGAGAAACACAGTTTTCTTCTAGCTTGCTTTTACCTTCTTACTGAATTGGAATGAGTTATTTTCAAGAGTGTTCTCCAAGAGCCAGATTAAAAAAACAAAACAAAAACACTGCAATCAAAAAAGCAACCAAAACAATCATTTAAAAAAATAAATCAAACACCACTTTGCTCCCACTCCTGAATTCTGCTTCTGGAGTGGATTACCTGGGTTGTCTTGGCATGTGTATGCATGGTAAGACAAGTGGCAATGAATATGGAGTTGTTTCATGGCATGGTTCAAATAAGTGCGCATGCCTACACTTAAGAAAAGCCATTTGTTGAGTCCTCTGGTCTTTCATGCTTCATAATCAGGCCTGAAGGATGGAGTTCAATTGCATGTAATTTGTGGAAGACAAAGTTAAAGATTTGTCATGATTAGAATGTGCTCACAAATTTTGATAGTGTATACCATTAGCCACTGAAGGTGCTTTAGCACCCAAATCTTTCCTTGGAGGTGACAGTCCCACTGTGGATGCTCTTGTTGGATGTTCCCTTCTGGATTTAACTCATGCTTCAGAGTCTCTGTAATTATACATACAAAATAAAATACCTTTATATTTAAAATGTGACTTCAAATTAATGATGCACATTCTTCTACTTCAGTAAGTGTTGTCAGGTTCAACAAACATTCTGGAAGGAAAAATAATAGCTTCTGGGGAAGTGGGCAGGAACCCAAACTGCGCAGCTCACTGGCAGTCCAGTAAGCCCCAGGGTATATGGTTAAATTCTTGATTTGGCCATTGCTGGCTATTCAGACAGCGACTGGTGCCTGGCCCTTCAAGTGCCTCAGCTCTTTTTAATTGTTTGAAGCCCTCTGTCCAGCTGCTGCTTGCCAGGAGAATGACAGCTGGCCAACTGAGAGGCTGTGGTTATGTTATGCAGGTCACCTCAGAGTCACTGTGGAAGGCTGCTGATTCCTTCTCCCATGTGCCAGCTTGAGCTGAGCCCAAATCTGCTGCATCCATTGGCCAAATCTAGTGTCATACACTATCCTTCATGGAGCTCTCTAACAGGAACAAAGGTCCCTCAAATTGTTTCCCATGATCAAAACACCAATTTGCATCTTTTCTGAGCCTCTACAATTTGAATTCTAGTCCTATGAAACGTAGTCATGCCACACCCTTCTAAAAGCTGTACTGTAAACTTTGCCCAGAGAAAGCAGCATATGGTGAGTGCAAGACAGGATGCTTATATGTAAGTGATGCTGCTACCAGTGGTGTTGATGACAGACCTGCTGGTTAGAGCAAGGGGAGGTGGATGAACAGCCCCTTGTTAATGGCATAGGGAGGGCTGGGTGGGCTGTGCTGGGGTTAGCTGTGTGTTTTCAAAGCCAGCAGCTCAGTGACAATTGCTGTTCTGCATGCAAAGTAACTCAGTCCATGGGGAGTCCTGTTCTTTTTCTCTTCAAAAGACCTCCAGTCACAGCACTCGTTGTGTGAGGTGGGGTATGTATTTGAGAGCAAAGAGATGTTGTGGGGGAAAGATGCTTTGCTGGTGTGTACCAGTCGGGTGAATCTACCCAGATAGATTGGAAAGATGAATTTAGGATACAACCATGTTCCCTGTGCTGTACTACAAAGGCAGATGTCTGGCATCCCCTTCCTGTTATGTTGGCATTGCTTGCACGAGCACCCGCTTGTTACCAAGGCCAGCTGGCTGGCCTCTGGGATCAGTGGTCGCAGAGCACAGCCTTGCTGCCTGAAAAACCTGGAGAGGCAGCCAAGAGGCACTGAAGTCTGTGTGCTTGGGCCTTGGGTGCCTGAGCCTTTAAAGCCCAGGGGGAACAATTCCAAATTTAATTAGTATTTTGGATCTCTTGTGAAGATTTGAGTAATTAGAGCTGTGCTGTTTGGGTGGGAAAAAGACTTGGTTTGCTTTTCAGGTCAGTGGAAATTATATGACCATTCCAAGGGCAAGTGAGTGTAATTCCAAGCTGGTTTGGTGTTTTGAGGGCCATTTCTGTTGACTACAATGACAGAGGGTTTTAAGATCCTTCCCATTGCATTGAACTTCGTTGTGACAATTAAATTCTCCATGCATGCAACCAAACCAGGAATAGAGGTGGTTCAATTAAATTCTCCATGCATACAACCAAACCAGGAATAGAGGTGGTTCTGACCATGTATCTTCTGTGTGAAGGATGGAGGGGAGAAATGTTTCCCTCATGACCGCTTCATGGTGAGCTTAAGGGATCTAGGGTGAACCCATCTGTTCCTTAGCAAATGCTTCTGCAATGAATGAGGAGTAAGGGCACTTGAAAGGAAGGGAGATAAGGGACAATGTCTGAGATGGGCTTTGAGAGCATCTCCTGGCTGGTGGCACCAGCACCTGGCCCTGTGGCTCTAAGGTGGCAGGCAGGAATCCAAGCTTGCCAGCTGCTGCAGCCAGCAGGGAGGAATTGGGCTAACACACAGTCTGTCTGTCTTCCACCTCTGGGAAACACCCAGTTTGAATTCCAGCCCTATGTACCATGAGCACAAACATCAAATGAGGTTTAAACTGAAGGATTAGCCAGAGCCCTTAACCAGTCTCTGGTTATTCCATGAGTGCTGCTGTTGCTCCTGGCTTGCTGTTTGCTCATCTGCACCTGCAATGTTGAAAGCTGTGCAGAAATCCTGTTCAGCCTGAGCCAAAAAGTACAGCTAGGCTTTGTGTGTACTGAGGGCTTTATAAAGGTCATGAATTGAGCTTTTGTGCCAACCTTTTTGTGATTTACTTCTCATTGTTTCTCTTTCTCCAGGAATTCTTCCTCTGAATTGCCATCTGCCTGCTCTTTTACCAGGAGTTCTGTGTTGTAGATTTTCTATTTAGCACAAGTCTTGCTGCCTTTGTCCAGGAAAGCTGGACCACTGTGGAGGCATCCATGTGTTGCTGTATCTACTCAAGTCATGCTGAAGGGTGGCTTGGTTTTTGGAGGGGAAAGAACAACTGCTCCCAATAGTCTGCAGCACTGGGTGTAACATAGTAGCTGGGACAGCAAGGAAACCCAGGGTGAGTGTGACATTGTTGGTCCAAGCACAAAATAATTTGGTTTTACTATCAGTTTTGCGGTTTAGGTCTGTGAGGGGCTCATTCAGACTCATTCATAAGTCTTCTGTTGCCAGTTCTGAGTATGCTTATAACTACTTTCACTCTAATGCTGTAGAAAAGGATTAGGCACAAAAGACCATTGCAAAGATGCTTATTGTGGGCACTCATTATAACCGGGGTTTGCTGCTGGGCTCAGACCTGCAGAATGCTGGTGCAGTAGACTAACATGGTTCTGTCTCTCACTTTGGTGACAAACATCCTAAAATGCTCTCTTTAGGATGATTTTGATTATTTGTTATGGAGTTATGACATGTGCAGCCTTCATGAGTATGTCTTTCAAAATAGTCACAGGAACTATGGCACACTATCAGCATCAAAAATTCTTCATAATTCTACTCTTGAAAGCAACCAGCATCTCCTTCTGTAAAGCAGAGTGAGGGAAGCTGCTTCTCTTGAAACTCAGACAGATTTTTCTTTAGGAGCTGTGATGCACTGATTGTAAATAGAAGTTTCTACTGCTTTTGGTTTCTACCATGGCAGAAAAGACAAGACAAGGCTGTGCAAAGCAGGAATCTGGGGAAGGATTAATTTGCCCATCTGTGGGACAAGTGGCTAAGTAATGGTTTAAGCTTCCTCTGGTATGAGTGATTTATCTGTGAGAGTGGCTTGATTTTTTAAAAATAACCACCTTAGCCTAGATGCCTGACTTTTAGCCATTTAGGGTTGGGTAAGATGATCATCACCTGCACATCTATATTAAGATACAAGCTGTTTGTTTTTTCCCCGCAGTTTTCCATTCTTAAAACATGGCAAGATCTCAGAGGATATTCCAGCCAAAGCAGAAATAGGAGTGTGATGTGGCCATTTGCTTATCCCTTCCCAATGCCCACTTTCAAGGTGGAAGCCTGAGAATATTGGTGAATTCTGGGTTGTGCTGCACCCCAAGCAAATACTGACTGTCCACATAATTGAATACTGAAATGCAAGTCACATATTATTAAATAATGACAGGTGTCTGCACAAGGTGATCCTCAGGGAAAATGTGTTACATTCCTTGAATGTCAATAAACCCCACTTTATGCGGGGAGGTTTGATGAATAAATAAAACCTTGATTTTGTTCTGACAGGTGGCATCTCATTTAGTGCTTCTCCATGAAGAGCCAGATCCCTTTGCCCTTTTTATCTCCCCAGGTCTCTGAATTCCAGTGTGTCCCTAGTTTCCTTTCACATACCTGTTTTGAGGCATGAGTTAATAGATGCTATCTAAATTTGAGTCCCACAGATTCACTTCACAAAAAATAGGCTGTGTCTCAGGAAGCCGTTTTCTATTCAGAAATAATTGCATTTTGGAAGTGGTATTTATTAGGCAACTTAGTATCATAAAAAATTTGAGAGGCAACAAAAAACCAAAAAACTGTAAATAAAAGGGGACCTATGAGGGCTTCTGCTGACATTGCTAAGTTTGACCTTGGGTCCTTAAAATGAGCATGAGGAGCCAGGCACAGCTTTGGTATCTCCAGTTTTTAAATTAGTTTTAATAGGATATAACAAGTAGATTACAAGAATACAATGCTATAAATTTTGAAGCATTAATTGTGAACGTGGAGACAAATTTAATGAAGCTTTGTAGACAAGTAAGACCATAGTAAAGATGCATTTCATTTCTTGGGTTTGGTGCAGAGTATTTGGCTCTTTTTAGTTCTCCCAGTTAACACTGCTTTATTCTTCTGAGGTAAAACTGAAGATGAATAACAACCTTGCTGGATTGCCAAGATCAGCTTTGTTGTATCTGGCAGCATTTTCCATACCAATTTTTACATTATTTCCCTTTTACCATCATAGCTAAAACTCCTTTCACTTTCCAGGGTAGAAGAACCTTTGTAGGGCTCAGGTTTTAATGCATAATTCAACCTTCAAAGTCCAAAACAAGCATGCAGAAGTCAAAGGCTTGACATGAAGTAAGTTATTTGATTCTGCAAACAGCAGTGCAGTGGCTCTTCCATTGAAGAGGCTGTATTGCCTTTAGGATTTACTGTAACAGAAACAGTCATTTACTGGATATTGATAATTCAGCTACTGCCTCTCTGGAAAAAGTAATTCATTAACTGCTATATAACAATTTTCTCAGGAGTTGTCCCCCAGCAGCTTACATGCTTTTCTCAGAGTGTTTTTCTTTCAGTTTTACATATGTTAATATATATTATTTTTCTTTTGCATGACATTCCCAGCAGTAAGTGGCATTCTCATGATGAAAAGCAGTATTTTTACTTTAGATAGTCACAAACTCACAAATCCTGCAAAGGCAGGAGCAGGGCACTATACACACATCTGGAGCACTGAGCAGGCTTCTTCCTGTGCTTGCTGAGTAAGACAGGAGGGGAGTGAAGAGCTAGGCAGAGTCACCTGCCTCAGATAATAAAATCTTGGGGTTACCAATTATGTTATCTACCCAAGTCCCTAAAACTAAGGGGGCTGGATTTTATGCATTTGAGTCTGAGGATTTCCATCCTCATCAGATTTTTTTAAAATCTAAGTATTGTCTTGGGTGACAGTACAGGATGTGATAAAAGGTTTCTATTATATCACCATCTGTTGAGGGTGGGGGCAGTGATCCTTATCTCTGTGGGAGATATTCTGCTAATGGGCCATCCATTGAAACCAGGTGGGGCGTTGTTCTTTACCTTTTCACAACCCATCCTTCCTCCAGGGAGTTATCTTCTGCTAATGGCCCATTGAGTCCCACTGTAGAACTGGTAAGATTACAGTAATTCCATGCCTGTAAGGCACACCGGAGTATAAGGCGCCCTTCCGGGTTGCTGGAAAATTTCCGAACTTTGTCCATATATAAGGTGCATCGGACTATAAGGGGCACTTTTTTTTGCAGTGAGGATCCACGTGCAACAAAGTAATGAATTAGTATCAGAATCGCGCTATTGTGGGGTTTACTGGCAGGTGCTCAATTTGCAAACATTTTTCACGGAGCAGTGTAGCCTTTTAACGCAGCCCCAAGCGCCCTCCCCGTGCCGCAGGCCCCTGCACTCCCGCCCCTGGCGCTGGCTGCCGTGGCTGCCCGAGCAGTTCCTGCACTTGCAGCTCACACTTCCAGGTTGGCAAATTTCTGAACTTTGTCCATATATAAGGCACACTGGCTTATGAGGTGCACTTCTGGGTTTTGATCGAAATTTTAGTCAAAAGAGTGTGCTTTATACGTGTTAAATTGCTGTACTTCATCTCATTGGAAGTTGCTTCAGCCAGGGGGAAGAGCCAAATGTTTCTTACGAAGATAAAACCAGGAGGTTTGGGAAAATAAGGTAGCCCTTGTTCCCCTGGACTCCAGAGGAAAACCAGACTTTTCCACATCATCACTGGATCTTTGGAGGGAAACTGCACCCTTCTACAGGAGTACTGCTTCAACTGAACCACATCTGTCACTGCAGGAGGATTTTAGTCACCATTTAATGGGACTGCTACCAGCACCCTGCCTGATGGGGTATCAAATTGTATTCTGACCTTGTTAGTGTTTGGGGGGTTTGTTTCTTTGTAGAATTGTATTTCTACTTCAATTTTCTTAGTAAAGAACTGTTATTCCTAACTCCCGTATCTTTTCCTGAGAGCCTCTTGATTACAAAATTATAATAATTTGGAGGGAGGGGAGGTTTATATTCTCCATTTCAAAGAGAGACTCCTGCCTTTCTCAGCAGACACCTATCTGTCAAACCAGGACAAATGTTTTCTAGCCTCTCTATCCCAGATGTATTACTGTACATGTCAGATTGTGTCTTGATTCTAGTTTTTCCAGCTATAATGTTGTTCCATATGTTCGGGTGTGAGTGCTGGCCTTGCATCACTCGAGTTTACAACTCAAACAGGAACTGACTGTCATAACTTTGCCTCCTAGTCTCCAAATCCAGCTAATCCTGGCCCTAAGGTGCTGGTTTGGCCATGCTGATCTTAAACCATTTCTTGAACATATTCTAGTGTCTGCAATCATTACTGTGGTTGGAGGGGCCCTGTGGGGCTCAATGGCATAAGTGATAGGCAGCATCATCTTTTTCCATGACACATCTTTAGATTTTGTGTGATTTCTGGGTGGAATAGAAACCTGGACCCAGTAGTAAGTAGACAAGATCCAGGCACTGCAGCGGTGGGGAGCACTAGAATAAGTCTTGCAAAGAACACACAAGTCTTTGCAGGTTTGAGGTACACCCAGCAAAGCAGGAATGGCTCCAGAAGAGCCCAGCGGACTCGCTGTGGTACTGTGTTTAAAAGGGTACTGTGCATAAAAGCGCTCCATGTCCCTACCTGAGACTGACATGTACCTTTGGTGTGCTGCCTGGTCTGTGGAGGGACAGGAGAAATGTGTTCCTGCTGCCCCTCCTGTCTGGGCAGGTGAATCCAGCGCGGAACTCACAGACATGCCAAGGAGGAGTCCTCAGTCACTTATAAATCATTGATGCTTTCTCAGTCCTGGGCTTCTCAGACTTCAATAATTTCATTGTTCCAGCTGAACAGGAGTTTTACCTTGTTAAATTCAGGGAGTGCCATTAATGGCAGCAGTCTTTTATCCTGTCCTTCTCATTTTCTGACAGACCCATAATGAATGATTAATCTCAGTGTGGTGCAAAGTGTTCAAGGGCCTGTTTCTTTTTCCTGTAATAAAATATATACTGTTTGACTGATTTTGCAGCATTTGTATTTGGAATTTTTCCCATTTAATCTATTTCATATTGTGAACCTACTTAAAAAGCTGTACTATAACTCTGGAAAATGTAATTTTTTCCCCTATTGTCCCTTTTATTTTTAAAGAACTGATTTCACTATTTTTAAAGCACATCAGTGTGTGGGCCTTTACCATCCATCCATGCTAATACTCAAGTTTATTGATTCTAAATGCATACATTTCACTAGCCTTTGTGATTATTTCAAAAATCAAAGCAGACAGAAACACCTCTTATTTACAAGCCCAGGTTGCCATGGAGGTATCAAATTAAAAATCAAATTTCTCCTCTCTATTCATGGTCTAGATCAGATTCTCCAGGCGTGTAAATTACTACAGCTGCATGGGGCTGTGGTCTTCCAGAGCAGCACATTTTCTGACATGGATGAATATTGGAATCATGTCAGTACTTAAATAATTCAAGAGCATGGAAACACTGGGTCCCTTTATTTGTTCTTTTTCTTGAAGTTATTAAAAAAACAAAATCGCTGTTCTTTTTGGGTTGAAATACTGAAAGCACAGTAAGATGCAAAATGGGTTGTACAGAAACATCTTCATAGGAGCCCTGGTTGCTGTTAGGCCAAGAGCAGATATCTTAATTTACTAACATATCATTCATGTCAAAATAACCTTGTAATTTTATGTTGCAAATTCAGTACTTGCTATTTAATATTGCATAAACCGTATCAATAGTTCTCAGGACTAGACTTACTATAATAGCTGTATTCCAATATATACTTGCCTGGATAGTTTGAAAGTCTAGTGTGTTTCTTGCAGCAATTTAACAAAGTCATTGCTAGCAGACTTGCTGCAGTTTGTCACAGATTAACTCTTTGGATATATAGAACTTCACAAGTGGCCCTGAAATCCCAGTGATTTATGTAAACATAATTCCGCAACTTGCTTGAATCTTCATCTCTTCAGGAAAGGAGACAAAGTGATCATGGATTTTTAACTTCTTGTGTTACCTCGCTGGCACAGGGAATTGCTGGTGTATTATTTTGCTCTTCTGCCTTGTGGAAGTGTTGCCTTGCAAGCTGGTGGTACTTAAGGCCAGGAAATGTCTGGCGATCTTTTTAGTAATGGTGGTGTGAACTTTTGTTTGTAGCAACTCCCCTGCTGTCTATAAAACTACCCTTGGCATTAGTGGTGATTTTCAGAAACCTGCAGCTGGTGAAATGCTGAGCTAATGTACAATTTTCCATCATTTATGTTCAGATAGTACAGATGACCTCAGAGGTATCTACTCATTTTATGGGCACCCTACCTCTGAAGTCATTAGTGCTTAATTTTCACTGCTGCTTGCACTCAACAACGTTAGTAGTGGCTTCATGAATTACTAATGTGGTACTTAAAGGTGAAAAGTAAAGACCTCATCAAATTCTGGATATTTGCATATACATTGCAGATAATTAAGTATCTGAGAGGCAACACTTCTTTCTTCTCTCCCCCTCTGCTGTTAGGGTGTTCAATAAGAGAATCCATTTAGTATCTCTTGCTGCTGAGGATTAACCTTTGTTTAATGCTGTCCAGTCCTATCTGGTGTAGCACATGCTGCATTAACCCTCATTTGCAAAGCAGCTTCCTGGGTTCCATTGTGTTTACACTGGCAAGATCCAAGAGGTAATTACGGGGCTCCTTTGAAAAAAATTAAGTGCTGCAGATGAAGTCTTTCCCAGTAAATCAGAAATCATACACCCAGCTCACTTTAAGAACTCAGGGAGACCCTCTATTTCTTTTTCCCTCTGAAACTCTTCTCCATCAAATCAAAAGCAGTTCTTCAAAGCATTGAAGAGTATACTTAGCATTACACTCTTGAATTCAATAAGACACTTCTGTCTTTACTAAGCAGACATGTCTTTAAACAAAGCACTTAAACACATGCTTAATTAGTTATTGAGACAAGAGGCATGGTGTATGTATTCTGTTCCCATTTTAAAAAGGGAATTTTCCACAGTATATATGACCTCTTTAGGAAAGAAATGTAATTCTAACTTGAGTTATGCTGTTTTTTTCTTTTTCAATTGCATTTCAATTCAGTTTAGATAAAAATGATCTTTTAAAAGAAAGCCAAAAGTTTAAATACCTGTTTTGCCCAACCCCTTTTCAGACATGCAGCTTCTTCAAAATAAATAATTGTGCCAGAAGCTATGTTCATCAGGAAACTGTTTTTAGTATCACCTGCAGAAACCAAATCACAGATGTTTCAATCAAGGATGATTTTTATTTTTTAAGAAAGGCTTTAAATTGCCTGCTCTGCAGTATCACATGTTTGCTTGTAATTTAGTGCCTTATCCAGTGGAAATTCACAGGGATTAGTTTCTTCTGGAGTACAGCAATGATTGGAAAATTTAAAAACCCTATAAAATTCTGTGATATTTGCAGAATACCAAAACCATTTTAAATAATATTTAAATTATAATAATTTTTATAACCATGTTCTAAACATTTTTTTCTGAAGTCTACTAAACAGTGTGGGGTGGGAGGTGGGGGTGTGCAAACTGCCCTTTGTGTTATGTGTTAGTTGGGTTTTTTTAAGTTTTTCTCTTTAATAAGGACTGATACTCCCATGTACAGGGGCACTACACAAATTATTGCTTGAAAGAACTGTGAGGGATTTTATCTCTTGCACATCTGAGCTGATTGCTTTAGGGACAGAAGTGTAATGTTCTCCATCTGTCCAGTGATAGGTAACAGAACACACACTATGTAAACTCTGTGGACATTATGGTCACCACTTGTGGGTTCCAGTGTCATGGTGAAAATCACTTTTTAGTAACAAGAACAATACATTCTGAGTAAAACTGATTGTTCAAAGCTCCAGTGGAAAGTGGTCCTGAGCTGTGCTTATTTGGAACAGATGCTAGAGGGAAAATTCTCGGATGCAGGTACACATACACCTGACTGAACTTGTTGATACAGAGACTGAATCATGTGTTCCTGAATCGGTAACAAGGAAGTTCAGACTTGGCCACACGAATGAGCATTCGTGCGTCACTTGGGAGAGCTTCCACCTCTAATTCATCTAGCTGTGTCTGAACTGTGAGCAAGAGCCATAGGAGGTTTGAGTATCTTTTAGCTAGTTAAAACAATAGCTTGGCAAAAAGTCTGCTACAGACCTGGAGTGTAAACTCCATCAAATGCAGAGGTGTTTTTGTTCCTTCCTAGCTGCCCTCCAAGACAACAAGAACAGAGGCCCATTGCTCTTCCAAAGATGCATGGGTATTTTCATGTTTTTGTTGTAAGTCATGCAAATATCAGTTTGCATTATAGACAAATTGTATTCCTGAAAGACATGATTGGCAGGAAATACTCCATACTTGTGTAGAAGTTGTCAAAACAACTTCACAGTTAAGAGAATGCTTAACTTAATTTTCCTCTTTCCAATCTGTGTAGACATTTCTAAACTGCTCTCCTGTTTAAAGCAGAAATAATTTTTCTCATATTAATATAAGGATGTAGGCCTGCATTTGGCAAGACTTCTTTTTGTGATGCATAAAAATATAGATTCAATCCTATGAAAAATATCAGAAAATAGCTATTAGAAAATAGCAGTTAGCTATGCCTTGCTTTCACATTCTCATATTCCCCAGGATAACTCTCAACTGCAGATGCAGAGGTGACCTATCAGTTCTTTGTAGGATGCTGCAAGATCTTCAGTCACCACTGTATCAGTGCCTCTTGCACCATCTTTAAGAAGCAAAGAAGTGCCATTATCCTAAATTGTTTGTCCAAGATCACAGAGGAGGTGAGTGGTGGAGTGGGACTTGAACCCATGACAAGTACCCTGATCTCTCTGCCCTGTCACTGCCTTTGCTTAAATGACTTTAGGGACTGACAGCAAAACCTTTGGAATGCTGCTTTGCTGTAGAGGATTTGACCATTGTCCAGTGCACAATCCACCTACTTGTGTAGAATGCCCCAAAGACTAAAACGTTCTTGATTGTAATCAGTGTGGATGTAGGAAGTGCTAAAATCTATATTCTGTCAACACCTGTTTAATGGTAAGCAGGTGCTTAGATGTAGTGTTGCACAGGAGAGAATGGTGATAAAAGCTGCTGGGTTCTGGTGGTGTGTTTGGCAGCAAGGAATTTTAAAATCAGGAGGAATATATATTTTATTAGTGAGTAGATGTGGCTGTGCTGCACTATCAGGGAATATGTTAAGTTATGCTCTATAAGCTGTCCACTCCTACCCATACTCTATGCTTGGATAATGAACTAAAAATTCAGTCTCATTAATTTTAAGTCTTATCTTTACATGAAATTCACTTAAAGTGTTGTGGAGAGTGTTGGAGGAAGAGGGAAGAGAAAGGAACATTTCTGCTTCAATCTTGTTTTTCAAAGGAGGCACATCAGCACATAAGTTTTTCCATCATATTCAAGTAGATGATCATTATGCAGCTTGCATTAAACATCTCACTTGGTCTAGACCATTGTGCAATGACTTGATCCCTAATCAGTGTGGACCTGACCTTTACAAAAGCAGTTTTAAAAGTCAGATGCCATCTTCTTTCTAGTTTCTATTCCTCTGCCACAAGGCTACCCTTCACTTGCTTGTTTACTTGTCTAACTTTCATTGAAACAGTTTGTCAGAAATCAGACCAGCTTTGCTTAGCCACATAAGGCATTGGCTTTAAACTCTGAAGCATGTTACAAAACTCTTAAAAAAAACCCCTCCAAGAGACATTGGGATTTCTGTGTTCCAGCTCCCGTATTAGGGATGCCAGTTACCAATGAAGACAAAAACGGAAAATGGATGTTCATGGACCCAGGTTTGGTTTGGAGGCAAAAGACTTCCTGTCTGCTGCCTTTTGCAAGATACCTACTTACCAGTGAAGCTCTGCAGGGGAAGGGAAGGGGAGACTAAATGTCCTATCAAACATCTTACCCTTTTTTTTTTTTTTTTGAGCTTTATCTAAAACATCTTCAGGCTACTCAAAATTTTATAACCTTTCAAAAGCTTACAAGCCAGCTGTAAAGCAAGAGCTCCTCTTGTTAAACAGCTAGCAAATCAAGGTGTGAAGTTAAGGACATGCAGTATGAAGGGATATAAGAAATCTGCCTCTTCTGCTGCATTTATCTTTAATAAGAGGATGCCTGAAAGCTTCAGCTTTCTTTTATCTTTCATAAAGATTTACCAGAACAAGTGATACTAAGCCTTTAATGCTGTTGCTTTACATAAACCAAAATGTTAAAATTTGTTTCTATTTTCATTCATCCTGCTTTGAAAAGCTCTATGTTAAATAAGTCTATTATTTTGGAAGTCTGTGTTTTGTTTATTTTTTTGTTTGTTTTTAATGCCAAGCAGTACTGATTAGTATCAAAATACACTGGGGTATTTTGAATTCACTTTCACCCTCATATTTACCTTATATAGCCATGTAGCTTGATATTTGACATGATTTTTTTTCTTTTTCTTCTTTCATCTTTGTGGAAATAATCAGTACTGCATTGTAACCAGCATCAAAACTTCATTGCCACAACTCTCCTGTGCTTGTTTGATGAAATGCAAAATGCAGAGTGTGGAACTTAAAGCCTATGTCTGACTCCAGGGACTGTTCATGCCAAAGTGAACTCAATACCATTTCCTTTGGCCTGTAGTTGCATGGTAAATGAGGTTCTGCAAGATCTGAGTCTTGAAGGTGAGGCACAACTCCTGTAAGCAATTTACCTGACCTTTGGTGCTGGTGCAGGGCTATGGTAGGGCAAGGACTGTTGACCAGAGGATGGGACTGGCCTACCCTGTTTTGTGATGTTTCTTTGACATGAACTGGGACCAGTCGCTGTAAACTCAAAGGGAAGTACATCTATACCCCAGTCTTTTTCATCTCAACTTTTACAGTGGTCTGCCATGGTCTTGGATGGTGTGTCTGACCAAGATCTATTGATTTTTTTTCACGTTACCCAGATTCCAGAACAATAAGACTTCACTTTTAAGGCTGATCCTTCCTATCTGTCTGTTACAAGGCTTGTGAGATCTCCTAAAGCCCAGCAGTTTCCATACCTGACTGCAGGTGCTATTTCTGGCACAAGCACATCAAAATGTTGTTTATTCTATGACAGCATGCCTATCCTCTTGACTCTGAAACATATTTTGCTTGTGAGGATTAACTCAACTGGTTGTAGCCAAGCCACAGGAGTTTGTGTGGGAACTGTTTTCTCCTAGCCAGAATCCAAAGAAATAATTCTGACTACATAAGTTAGACACGTAGAAAGATCCAGATTTTAATTTGTTTTTCTTTACTGGTGAGGAGGAAAAAAAGGAAAAGCACAACACAAAAAACAAACTAATTGGTCCTGCATTGCACAGGGAGAATGATTAATCTCCTGCATTCAGGAGCATCTGTCTACTACTTCTGCTTGAATTCCTCAAAAGGCTAAGAGTGTTTCTAATGGTCATTTAAATAATAAATGCCACCACATTCATTAAGGGTGTATCAGTCGTTCTTTTTCTGCTGTGGTGCTTGTTGTATTCTATTAATATTTATTGAATTCCAGGAAATTCATCCTGAGCTAGTGGTCCACATTTCTTTTCAAGGTCACCAAATATAAATATTTTATTTATCTAATTTAGGAAAACGACATTAGATGCGATGCAGCAAGCATGACAAGAGTATGAATTAGTGGAAAGCCTCCCTCAGGAAATGTATCCAGGTATCAGAAATGGATAATTATAAGTCCAATAGCATCTCTCCTAGCAAGTAATAAAGATACATAATGGCAATACAAGCTCTCACCTGAAGGTGTGCATTTGGCAATAACAGTTAATAGCACAATAGACTATTTCCTGTTAGGGCATTGGAAACATCCAAATCTTTCTGGTATTTGGGCCCTAAATAAGCTTATTAGAATTTCACCTTCAGATTTCTGACATGGATATGCATGTGGGCTACGTGACAGATTTTGCGCAGCCCTTTGGGAATGAATATGCCTAAAACTGTCAGATGCTTGATGTTGTGTCTTGTGCTGGCCAGAAAACCGTGCCATCAAATGAGTGGCCAGAGTAGCTCATTTTGAGTATCGTGTGGGTTTTCCTGCCCCTGACAGTCTGCTGTTGTCCCTTCAGACAAGGCTGTGTTTCTTTATCACCAGTTATAAGATGAAGAGAAGCTTCTGATGATATTTTGTGTATGGAATGTTCCCTGCCCTTTTCTGCTGCATATTCAACTTCTGCACTCTTGGACTCTGTCATCTTTCTGTTCCCTGGAAGTATAAAAATTCCTCTTATGATAATTTCATTTTAAGCAAGCACCATCCTGCCTTCTCCAAAAAGAATGCTATATGATATGGGGGGAGTACATTTTAGAAATTGATAATTGCATTCTTGCAAATGCTGGCTATAAGAAAACAATGTTTCAAAAAGGAAAAAGCCAGTAGATTGTTTACCTCCTCAAAATGTTTACCAAAGAACAGTTTCCCCAAATTGAGTATTGAGCTGTCAAGACTCAAAGAAAACAAATGAAGTGGCATTTAATTTAATTGAATATTGTGCTTGTGGGTTTCTGTATTCAATTTTTAGTGCATTGTAGTCTTTTGCTACAGCTAAGGTTCAAATTAAAATTAAATGTTTGCTGCTATTGTCTAGAAATATCACAGACAAAGCACAGGCTTCAGAAGAAATGGGTGGTGAAAAACTTGTGGAGTTTAGTAGTACTGGTTTTCAAATAATACACACACAGCATCTAAGGAAAGATGCTACAGGAGAATGAATTATGGAAAGGCAGTAACTCTGAAACTTTGTGTAGTTATGTGACCTGTGCTGCTTCCTGACTTTCCAGGTGAGCATTCCTGGGGCCTGTTGTACTGGATTTGCCTGGCAAGGTTTTGTTAGTGGGTGGGATACAGGGGTGATTCCTGTGGTAGCAAAAAGTGGGGAGCAAAGAAAAGCCCTGAACAGCAGCACCTGCAGCGAGGGGCACTGAGACTATGCCAGGAACTCTGCAGACACCAGGTCAAGTGGAGGGGACAGGGAGCAGGAGGTGCTCCAGGTGCCAGAACAGAACTGCACCTGTGGAAAGGGACCCATAGTGGAGCAGTTGGTGAAGAACTGCAGCCTGTGAAGACTCCTGTCAGAAATCCTGTGGGATAGCCCTCATGCTGGAGCAGGGAGAACAGTGTGAGGAGTTCCACCCCAAAGAGGAAGGAGCAGGAGAGGCAACGTCTGGCAAACTGACCACAATCACGATTCCTGTGCCTTCCACTGCTGGGCAGGGAAGAACTAGGGAAAATGTGGAGTCAAGTTAGGGCTGAGAAGAAGGGAGGGCTGCAGGGAAGCTGTTTTTAGATTTGTTCTTATTATCCTACTCCGATTTGAATTGGTAATCAATTTAATTCTTTTCCCCAAGCTGAGTTTGTTTTGCCCATGCTGTTAATTGGTGAATGATCTCTCCCTGTCCTTATCTTGACCCAGGAGCTTTCATTATATTTTTGTCTTCCCTTTCTAGCTGAGGAGGAGAAGTGATAAGGGCAGCTCTGGAGTACACTTGACACCCAGCCAAGGTCAACCCTACACACCTTTTCTGATCTATCAAACTGGAGATTTACAGCTCTGTCTCATTGTTGACATTACTGATACTGAGCTCTGAAAATGCAGCACTAATTGGTAGCTCATTGATAGTCTCAGTGGCAAGGCCTTGATGAAAACAGATATGGGGAATAAATCACTCCATCTCCCTTCTTGCAGAGTTGGTTTCAAGCTGCAGGGAGCAGGCCTAATCTCCTGCATCCTGGTTGAGACCATTTCAGATGGGTCTGTGAAACAAAAAAAGAGGAGAAACAAGGTCATTATGTAGTCACAGGAACAAACAGAGCTCTGATAAATATCAGCTTGATTGGCTAAAATACAGTAACTTCACGATTATAAGCCGCACCTGAATATAAGCCACACTTCCAGGTAGCCAGGAAGACCACGGGATTTGTCTATATATAAGCTGCACCCGAATATAAGCCGCACCTTTTTTTTTTTTTCCACGCGGCAGGGTGGGGGTGCTGCTGACGGGCCAGGCAGCAGCAGGGCCGCACTGGGAGGGGCCAGCCAGCAGCAGGCAGCTGGAGGGGAGGAGCAGCGAGGAGTGCCAGCAGCAGCAGGGAGCGGGAGTGGGGGAGCGCCAGCCGCGTGAGTGGTGGGGAGTAGTGGCAGTGGTGCCGGCAGCAGCGCCGAGCACTGGCAGCGGTGGGCAGTGGGAGGGGTGGAGCACCAGCCACGCAAGCGGCAGGGACAGCTGGCAGCGGCAGGGAGCAGCAGCAGCGCCAAGCGCCGGCCACACGGGGGGTGCTGGCAGCGGCGCCAAGCGCTGGCC
>VRYO01001865.1:6034754-6096688 GCA_009812075.1 Sialia sialis
GTTGGCCTTCTGCAGATAGTTCTATCCACACAGGGATCTCTGCTGTGAGCTGTGGGATGCTCCGGCATTTTGCTCAAAACCAGGCAGCTGCCCTTCCTCTGGAATTGTTGTGGAGGAGGCTGAATAGCCCCCTCATGAGATCAGTGTTTGACAGGTGAGGTGAGCTGGAGCCTGGCTGTGCCTGCTCTCCCTCAGGACAAACAAGGAGCTGCCTCCAACAGGTCAGCTAACAAGGAGATGCAGGGCAGGAGGGCAGGGAGATGCCCATGGCTTTGCTGCTGTCTGGACTCCCGAGCGCCTAATGACAGCCTGATGCTTGCCTGTTCCCATGGCAGCACTCCTAATGGCCATTCCCATGGAAACCTGCTTCACAAAGGATCCACCCATACAAATGAGGGGTAATTGTCTAAACCGATCAGCAGTGGAATTTTTCAGGAATGCTTAGCGTTAGAGCTTGTCAGGATTGTCTCGAATGTTTTTAATCAGAATATGCTGGTTTATGGAAACACAAAATTTGGGCATGTTTGCAGGAAGTCAGCTGCAAAACAAAAAGGCTGAATTTAAGGCATTTTCAGGCCAACATGTGCTGACTGAAAAGTTTGTCTTCTAGCCTGAAATGAATTTTAAAAGCATGTGTTACTTTGGTGAATTTTAGTTTGATTACTGATAATATTTAGAACAAATTCAAGTATGATTGACTTTAACTAGCACTGTGAATTTAGTTCTGGATTGTGCTTTCGTGTTTTTTCAATTTTAGTATTAATATCAGTTTGACATGGAAATATTTTTTGTTTTTTATAAAATTTTCTCTTTGGCAGGTAAAATGATCTCCTAGCTCTATTACAGTATCTCTATAATTATCTCTAAAATAATCTCTATTGATTGCTCATCTAAATATGTTCCATTTTAGTAAAGTGTGTTGGGTTTTTTTTTGTTTTGGGGTGGTTTTTTGGGTTTTTTTTTGCTTTTTTGGGTTTTGTTTTGTTTTGAGTTTTTGTGGGTTTTTATTTAATTTTTGTTTTTGGTTGTTTGTGGCTTTTTCTTATTCCTGATGGGAGAAAATGACAGGAAAGCTCAGAATGCCCTTTGAAAAACCTTTCTTATATTTTGCAATGAAAACCCTACTACATCTTCGGTTTTATTGTCCAAAAGTGTATTTCCCTTTAGCATGAGTGCTATGAAGTTGTCCTCACTTTGGAGGGGCTGGGGAAATGGGGACACAGGACCATTGAAGTTGGTTTCTACTGGTAAGAAATGTATGGTTCTGCTAAGCCACAAACCAAAGTAATTGGGCTGAGAATTGTTCTAGCAGTTGGCTGCTAATTCTGAAAAATAATCCACCACCTGTTGTTTAGTCTGTAGGATTAAAGAAGGTTTAATGTTTGAGGCAAGAGAAATGTATTGCTCCAGATGGAGCACAAGTTTTTTAAAGAACTGTGGATGAAGATCAATTCTGTGCAGTAGTCTACCTCGTTTAAAAAGGTAACTTGGTACGAGCTACAGTACTCTTAATAGCAGCCTGTGGACAGAGACATTTTCCACCTTCAGAAATTGTCTTCTCTATTTGGAAATCATCACAGATGGGTGTATCACAATTCTTTAACAGATGTGCTGTGCAATTGTCACTTTATTTTCTGCTGTGTATGTCATCAGATTTTCATAAGAGGCAATAATATTATTGTCCCACTAAGAATGTAATCAAAGATGTGTTGGAACAGGATAAACAGTTGCTGGAGAGGAAAATAGGAAAATTCAAGGGTTATTTTGTTTGGGCTCTATTTACTGACCATCTGGAAGAAGAAAATACTGGCAATCAGAAACTTGCAGTAATCAGTGGTTTGAAATCGATGAGAAGACAGGATAAGGTAAATCTATTCCTTGGAAAGACTAGAGCATATTGCTTGGAATTTTTCTGCTCAGCAAAATCAGTTTTCTGATGGACACAATTTTTGGGACAGAAATGCTTTCAGGGAGTATTTCCCACTTTGGAGAGAAGCTAATGGGGGGATAGGAGAATATTTTCTGGAAGGGCTAGAAAAGGGGATTTACTGTCAAATAGTCATTTGTTCAGGGCCTGGGGAACTTAGAGGGACACAGAAATGTGGATCCTATTCCAGGCCTGGGTCAGACTGGAATATAAATTTGAGGCATTTGATGGGAATAGGGGAAACTTGACTAACATCATGCAGAGGTGTGTACTGTCACAGCAGGCAAGCTGTACACATGATGCTCTGGAATTGCTAACCAGGATGTTCAGCAGAAGTCCCACACACACATGCAGTGCCCCATTCTTGGTGCAGATTTTGGGTTATCTTAAGAGGAAATTCCATCCATGCTGGATAGGAATTAAGAATCTTGTCTTGCTTCTGGTCAAGCTTTGTGCTGAGCTTTTTTTTTCCAGTCCTGTTTCCCTCACAGACTCCAAGTTTCCCATCTGGTCACTCTCAATCCCTGTTTACTCCAGGCAGATTCATCCAGCTGGGTATGTTGCTGCTGGAAATCGGCAGTGACACAGATCACTAGAATCACAGCAATGCTGTTCTTTCTGATGCTGTTCCCTGGCACCCTCAATTTGTCCAGCCTGTTCAGCTTGCAGAGTCAGCAGAAAACTAGGGACTTACTTGGTTTGCCTTTATGGGGATTTATCAACAAACTGGACAGGCTGGAGACTGGGGACCTGTGGGACTTCCCAGCATGGGATGGCTCTAGGACCCCTAAAAATTTAGTCTGTGGTGAAGCCTGAGGTCTTTTTTCAAATAAGTGATCCCAGCCTGTTGGATGGGTCCTATGGTAGCCACAGCACAGCAAAAAATCTTGTTGCCTTTTGTTCAGCTGCAGCTTCTCCAAGAAAACATAAGGCAATGCAAACTGAGAACAAATCAAACAGTGCTGCCATCTGCAATAGGTGTATGGAGTGGCAACTGATGGCTTTTGGAAAGCTTTGTAGAAAGCAGCTTAATCAGCACAACCTCAGAGTTCACATTTTGTACTGGTTTAAATCACTGAATTTAAAGCATCTTATTTTTCACCACCAGCATTTTGCATTTCAGTGGCAGTAAATATTCAAAGGCCCTCAGACATAAAGAATCTCCAGGGATGCTGTAGTTCTCCCTTGTTTTTCTTCAGCAGAGACATGAACATTAGTATAGCTGGTTAAGAAGAAATAGCTTTGTCTAAGTGAAACCATTAAACCAAAGTTTACTGTTTACTAAAATATTCTGGTTCTCTTAAAATTTTCCAACAGAGAAGATTCTTTTCCTTCCTTTCTCTACTGCTTGGGTTAGGATTCCTACCTCCCCATGGGAACAAATTCAGACAGGACTGGTGACACCCCTGTGTATTATGCTATCCTAATATAAAGAGTGTTTGTCATCTTCTAATGCTTTAAGAAGCATTGATGGTTTCAAGTGAGTGATGTCACCCAACAGAAGGTTTAGCAGATCAGTAATGATGCTAAAAACTCAGTGGAAGGAAGCCTTTTTTTAGCCTTCTTTTTATCTGGAACACCTTCTGGCAGGCTATAAATGTTTACCATTCTCAATGTCTGGGCCAGCTCATGGTTTTGGTCTCTAGAGTATGGTGGGATGTCAGTGGGGCAGTACAACTGTGCTTTTGTTCTGGATGACACTGGATGCACTTTGCAGAGCCGGGTCCCGCCCTGGCACTCAGCCTTTCTGACAGCTGCTTTGGCAGTGGCTGCACACCCTCCACATTTATGTAGCAGCTCCTTAGGCTGGTGCAATTGTACATCAAGTAATTCCCAAGCCAGCTTTAGGTCACTTCTGCATCAAGGAGTGCTTGCAAGATTTGGAGGGGAATTCGTAACTTTGAAAAGCAGGTCTCAGGCAGTGACTAATGTACCAAGGTTGTGTATGTAATGTGTAATGTTGTGTTATGCAGAATATTCACAAATACTTCCCTAAAGACACACCAATACCACTGCAAGAAAAGCCTTGTGAATTAAAGCTGTAGTCCAGGGCCATAATATTTCTGCTGCCCCAAAGGGGAGAAAGTAGCCCATATTAGAAGTATTTGGACTTCTTCTTATCAATACTTTGCCAAAGACCTAGCATTTGAAGGTCTTCACCCAAATACCTCAACAATGTAACAGTATCTAGCAGGAATATTTTTTGCTAGATCCTGTCTAGCTCTCAGTCAGTGTCTGAGAACCAAATATCTTACCATAAAATCTAATAAGAGAAAGAATCTGTAGCTATAATGCTGTGTGTGGAAACTCCTGCATGTATAACATGTGAATTAAACTCAGAAAAAAAATTACTTATAAAGTTATAAGTAAATTTTTTAATTCCCAAATTATCCAGGATCTCTCCCCACATCTACTATTTCCTTGATTCTTCATTTATTGTAGTGATAATGCAATTCTTTGAGGATATGAATGTTATTTTTTTAAATCACTGAATTGAGAAACATTTAGCAGCATTTCAGGTGGAAGAACACAAATCCATTGACTTTGTCTTAGTCAATTGGTAGATGTTGACCTAGCTAAAGTGACAAATGTCAAGAATTTTCCTCATGAAGGAGCTGGATGCAAGGCAGAAAGCATGAAACAAAAGCCTGAGCCAGTAGTACACATAAATGCTGTGCTGCTGCATTTTATCCCTCAAAGGCTATTCTATTGTACACAGCACAATATTAGTGTGTTCCATGTTTTCATCTTTATATTTCATTCACAGCTAATTTCACAGGGGAGAACAAAAACTCTCCTGAGTTCTTCAAATGAATAGTGTGTGATATAAACAGTGCTCAGGGAAAATGCCAGCCACCTCCTGGAAATTTTGCTTCTGTGGTGGAGGAGATATAGTGTAGGTTGTGTGTAGACATATAGGTGCAACTCCTAATATTTGTCTGGAATCTTGGAAAAAGCACTGGTTTGGGTTTCAGAAGATGTGGTATATTCAGAAGATGTGAAGTATCTGGTAAATAATGTCTTTGGGAACTTGGAAATGCCTTTTATTCAAAATTCCTAGCAGCTCAGTGCCTTCATAGCCTAAATCTGACCCCAGAATATTTGTTTGCATTCCTGACGCAGCACTGATACAAGGGGTCAAACTTTTCCTTCTGAATCTTAAATCTAGGAGATCTTTTGGGGTGAGGTCTTCCACTCCCAAATTCAAAAGGTCTGCACCAATGTGAATTAGGCTTATCAATGCCTTTGCTTTTCATATTTGGCATCTTTAACACCTATTGCTCCTTAGATGTGCTTAAAATCTGGCCTCTCCTCCATAGTACTCCTCATTCTGATACTCCAAAGTAGTTAATTACCACCACTTCCCTAGGATTAATTAGAATTATTTTGCAGGCTGAAGTCAGAAGGGATTGACACCAATCCTGCAACTTGTCTTGACATTGCCAAACCTACTATGGGTCAGTTACTGGCCTCATCCAAGTGAGGAAACGTAGATCCAGAGGTTTTTCATCCTCCTCAGTCAAAATGGACATTGTTTTAATCTCATTCATTCTGCTCTTAAGGTGAGGTGTATGTATGTGGGTGGAGCTGGCTAAACTTCAGCTTCCAGATCTTTTTTTGGCATCAGGAAAATGATGCAAATTGTTTTTATGTGGCAGGTGTTTCAGCCAAGTATCCTGGGATCAAACCAATATTTATCAAGTTACTTGAATCCCAGCTTTATGTACACCGTGGGCATTGCCCACGAGGAGGTAATGCATCAGTAGGCAGTGAAGCTTAGAATACAAAGAAGGGGAATAAAAAAGTCACAAATCAACAAACTCAATTGTATTAAACATGCCGCCCAAGGATGCTTTCCTGTGGCAAAAAAAAACCTGTTCAGATGCAGAGCTACCATAATGATTTTATAAAATAAACCAGCTGTAGTTAGATCATAGTTTCATAACAGTCAGGACCCTGAGCTCCATTTCAAATATCTCCTTGTATATCATTGGTCCTGGAAGGGATCATTATTGCTGTTCAATTAAACTGAATTTGGTATGACAGAATCTTACCAAATGGTGGCCTCTGAGGGGGTTGTTCTTGCTAAAATTTGAATAACATGCTGTTATGAATGATGGTGTTTGAAATTAGTGAGGATACTGAAAGAAGTAAAAATAGACAGGACGTTGTGAGATTTCCCAGCAACTGACGTGTTTGGCCTATTATTATGAAGTTGAGTTAATTTGAAAAGACACATGAGTCTCCAGGAGTTTTAAATGCAAATATGCCAAGTAAATTAAATATGTGAGTGTGAGCTTTACAGTGTGCTTTGGTTAGTCAAAATCAGGAAACTTTTGCATGTTCTTTTTTTTACTTGTTAGCGTCCAGGAGGGTGCTGAATTTAGACTCCCCATGACTACATTCTTCACAGGCTTTCTAATCCCTTATTATAGCTTTGTTAATTTTGATCCTAGAACACAGCCAGTTAAATACAAAGTGGTATGGGGGGTGGTTGTTTTTTGCCAGTCTCAGATGGGGTAACCAATGTGCCAAAGTAGCCCTCGTGGTTACTGTGGCTAGAAGATGCCCAGTGTTTTGCAGAGAACTGCTGCAAGAGTGAGAATATCCTGGGAATTCCTGCAGTCTGGAAACTCCAAATTTCCCTGCTCTGGACCCTTAAACCTGATTCCTGGCATCTGAGCCTGGCAGCTCCAAATTTCTGGCATGGGATTTAATGGGCTACATTTAATGAACTGCAATATCTCTGGCACTCATGTAATGCGGTGTCAAGCGTTGGTAACAGACATGGGGACCACACTGAAAACAACCTGCATCTTTTTCATGCGTTCTACAGGAAAAGCAGCATGTTAGTTTCTTAGTGGCACAGACCAGATGGGATGGATTTGAGGCTGTTCAGACATATGACATGAGAGATTGCCTATGTTTTCTCCAGCCTGTTTTCTTGTTTTCTGATGTTTTTACCTCAGTTTGTTTCCCCTTATTTCTGAGGGTGAGGCTATGGGACAGTTCTCTTTCTGGAGGGTTGGAGGCAAGACACTGTTACTTATGCTTTTTACCTCAATTAAAACTTTGCATGGTGAATCAAAGTTAACAGTAAAGCTTCTTGCTGGTGTCCTGGCTCTGCCATTTCTCATTTTTTCACAACACCTTCCCTACCAATTAGATTCTGTAGTCTCTGTCAGTGACAGCTCATAACAAAGCTTACTTTGGAAAGTCTCTTAATTGAGCATCCTTTAGTTCTTTACTTTCTTTTTCATTTCTTAGCTGCGTTAATACTGTCTTAATAATAGTTTTCTCTGAAGATTTCTTTTCAGGGCTTCTTTTAAAATAAATTGCTCTTAAAATGGTCATAACATAGCTTTTCTTTTTTTTTCCTCTACACGCAGAATTATCTCAATTGGCATTAAGTTCAGGGAGTTAAAAGGCCAAATGTACCTTCATAAATCTGAGATGACTTCACTGCAGTCAATGAATTTACAGTCTCTTAACAGAGAGATCAGGTTGACCCCAGAGCCCACAAAATTAGCTCTAATGGGAAATTTAGCATTTTCTGGTGTGCTGCATACGATGACATATTATTAGGATTATCCAATGAATGAAAACAAATGTTTGCTGTACCATAGCATTCCATTCTCCTCTGTATTCGTGTCTGCTCTGTTTGACTGGTGAATGACAGTGGCTGAAATTGAGGGTGATTGAGTTAATAACCACTAAGTGAATTCAAAACAGCACTTTTGCTGGGAGGATTTTCCTTTCCTCTTTCAAGTAGAGATCTTGGCCAGCGTTTGGGTTGATTTTGTTATTTATTCTTTCAGTATTAGTCTTCTTAAAGGCTTCTCTGTGGCTGCAGCATTGGCCAGTGGCTTCTCATCATCACAGCCACTTCCCACAATGTTACCCCAGTGATTACTTGGAGCAGCAGCAATTAACAGCAAGGCCCCAGGTTGTTAACACAGGATGCAACAAGAGAGGAGTAGTGTTGTGAGGAGTCCTTGAACCTGCACAGTGATAGTCAGCAGGGCAGCACCTCATCTGAGCTCAGCTTTTTTCATTAGGCTTTTGTATTCAGTCTGCAATCTATTTGCTGCAAATGACTGGCTTTGTGAGTCTTGGTCATGCAGGTTTCCAGGTAAAAGCACTTTCTTTTTGCTTGCTAGCTTCCTCAGAAATGGAATTCAGTATTTGCAGTCTCACATCTATTTGTTTGTTTGCAATATCAATTACCTCCTTGTTCTACCTTGTCTCAGTGCTGTGTGTTTGTTTGCCCTCTTCTATCAATGATAATCAAGGGGCTGATCAAATCTACATCTTTGTCTTGACTCTGAAGTGCTTGCTGATTAAAGTGGGAGAGATAATAGAATGCAGAAGAAAGGATATACTTTTAGTGAGTTCTGTATACTACATGATGTGTTAAACTTCACCCCAAACATGCTTTTCTTCCATTTCCTGCTATCCCCTGTTCATGTCTGTTTTCTGAGCCCCCTTCAGAAAAATGTTGGCTTTCTGGGCAGGGCTGAGGAAGTCAAGACTGCAGAGCACATATGAAGAGTGAAGGCAGACTAGAGTCCAGCTTTGGCTTTTTCAGTGTCCTGAACAGAATTTGGCCACAGCCAAATGAAACTTTAAACTCTATTACTACAAAGCAACCTCACACACACCTTGACCTGCTTGGTAAGGCAAATGCTTTCTGTGTTATATGAACGTCAAACCACATCCCACAACAGCAGCATCCATGTCACCATTTCAGTGTTGTAGTAATCTGCAAATATTAAAATTATGCACAATTGGCTTGTCAGTTTTGCCACATATGTTTATATGCAAACAGATCTTATGACTAGCGCTTCCCAAAGTAACTAGGAATGTGTCAGTGCTGAACACTCAGCAGGTTTTTTTGGTTGGGCCTGACCTGAATGTTAATCATGTTTTTCCTGAGATGAGCATTAAATCTCTTCTGCTTCTGGAGACCAACATCAAAATTCAAATATTTAATTTGCTCATTGACATTTATTAAAATAGCTTTGTACTTGAATATCAAGTTAAGGCAGTGGTAGCTAATTTCGTTAGTCTAGATGACGTTGGAAGTAAATTTAAATCTGATTGAGAAGCATTTAATACTCACTAAGAAAAGGAAGGAATGAAAGGTCGACTGTGTAAAATGTTGACATATACAAACAGCAGAGCTTTAGGTTTGGCTTTTGAGGTAACTGCATGAAGCCTCAAAAACAGTGGATATAGGTGCATTTCCAAGTGTTAGGAGAGGTTCTTCTACTGCTTCCCAGGACAGGCCTTAGTGTCCTAATGGAACAGAGATGACCTCAGACCATTCATGCCTAAATCTTACTCTCTAGGTGAAAATTCTTTGGTTGGGAGGTTAAATTGGATTCAGCAGAGATGAGCGTCCTGTGAGTGTTTTGCTTTAGAATCACTATGTTTAGAAGAGACCTCAAAGATCATTGACACCGAGCTTTGTCCAAGCCATGAAAACTGCTGTCCTGGTGGCTCACACTCCCTGGAGACTCTTAAATCTCCAATTGCTTTGGCACTGCCATGACCTTATCAGCCCCTCTGGTGAGAGCTACTCTCTCCTGCCAGGTCTCTCCACTCTCACTTGAGTTCCCCTGGGCCCAGGAACCTCCCTCCAGCTATTTCAGGAGTTTGGCTGCAGAACTTGCCATAGCCACCATTGCAAACACTGCTGTTGCCATGTACATCACTCACTGAGGAGAAAGTTGTGAATTTAAATGTTGCCATTTAAATGGGAATATATTTACATATATATGCACACATGTTGTGAAAAGGCCTAGTTTTGACTGATGGTAAGTACATGAGGCCCTTTAAGTTCCATATAATATGAGGAAAGGCATTTATAAGTATAGATGTAAGGAAAGACTGCATTTTTCAGCTGAGTTGAAAATACAGGAAGGAGGGACAAGAATACTTGGCCTTTTGAATAACCTTTTCAAGTAGCTGGCTGGTCTCCTATCAATAACTGGCTTGTTGGATATAATTCTAGTTTTATACCACTTGCTTACATGATTGCTTATATGTTGGCCTGGAATACTGAATTGTGAATTTATTGTTAAATTCCTTTTCATTGTGAAACCATGCAGCTGTAACTGAAATATGTTTAATCCCTTGGGGTGGGGGATCAACTAGAGTCATGTAAGTACAAAGGATTATTTTTTTACTTTTTTGAGAAAAGTTTTTAAGTATATTTATGGATCAGTAGATTGGAACATTTATTCAGTAAACAAAGAAGAGCTGGTCCTTTTAACAAACAGAGTGAGGTTTGCTTTGAGGGTTTCTAGCTTGCTCCTGTTTCACTGCATTTATCTAGAAATGCTTCTTTTGGATATCTCTGAGGGGGTTTTGTTGTTTCTTTAATCTTGGCTGTCATGCTGAGCTAGCAATGACCTCCTGAAGAGAAGGTTAATGTTAGTGAAACTTCCCTAACTTAAAATACAGCTGTCAGTCCCTGTGCACAGGGGTCCAGTGAATAACATCTGTTTGAATAAAGCTGGTTGTTTACCTAGGATAAACTGTTTTGAATTCTCAGTAGAGTGCCCTGCAGAAAGCCTGAAAATTTATAAAACTTTTCAGACTGAGAGTCAGTTTGAATTAACCCCAAGTGGGATTTCACACTTGAAAGTTTCTCCTGGGTGCTCTATTTCAGGAATGTGTGAGAGGTACCATACGGTCATACTGAAGAATGTAGACAAGGACATTGCTGGCGACAATTATTTTCTCAAATTCCAACCCTAGGAAAAGGTGTCCATCCTCTTTTGCAGGCACTGAAAGCAGACATCAGTCCCAGTACATTGTGTGAATGGCATCTGTTGCTTGGGTTTTGGCAGACATGGTTTTCCTCTGACACTTGGAATTCCATGTGCAAAGCTTGGGATCAGAAGGAACTTCTTTTGATAACATTGTTTTGATAAAAATGCCTTGAAGCCCTTTAAGTAACTTTATAGATAAATGCAGCTTTCCAGAGAGCAATATTTTTGTTTGCTTGTTTTGCAGCATGTGGCAATGTATGTTTCATTGTCTGTCTCTTACTCTCAGTTTAGCTGAAGGAACATAGTAAAATTGATTAGGCATTTTTTAGAAACATAATATTGAAAGGAAATGATGGCATAGCAGTGATTGCATACCAATGGTCTCATTCAGGAAGAGGAATTTGGAACAGCACCCAGTTGCCCTTCAAGTAGTTTCCCTCTGCTCTAGCACTCAGCTTCTCTGAGAAGTGCTGCTTGCAGCTAATTTAGAGAATACCTTCAGCAGCAGCTTTTCCTCCTCTGTTTGATGAATGTGCCTTTGTAAAATCTGCAAAGATCATTTTTGGGAGAAAGCTGAGTCTTGGAACTCTTGTAGTCTTTGAACTGAGTCCAAGAAATGTCAGTCTTCCTGGCTGCTTTGTCACAGCAACACACTCTTTGAGAGGAGATCTGGAGCTGGTGAGGAGAATCCCCACCCCAAACCTCACAGCATTCAATTTTATAACTGTGGAAGTCAGTTACAGGAGTTTCTGGAGCATTTGAATTCCCTGTGCCAGGTAGAACCTAGGAGTCCTTCTGGCTTGCTAGGGCTCCCACTAGCCTGCTGTGTACTCAAACTTCTTGAATCTGTGGTCCTGTGATGAGGAGATAGGATTGATCAGCTTGTGCTGAAGGAGGTAAAAATCATCTCTGAAATCAGGATTTCCAGGTTTCCTGTGTTCAGGGCTAGTTGGCAGAGTGTGTACACATACATGTATTTGCAGTTGAATGGACTGTGATTTTTCTTTGCACAGATGTCAGTTTGGAACTAGGAAAAAGATGATATTTATGTTTTGTTTAGAGCTCTATCCAGGGTGACAGACAACAGAGCAATTCTAGTTTGAAGCTAGATGCAATCTGTCTGTACTATCCTCATGACACCATGACACTCTGTGACCTTTCAAACAGAATCTCTATGCGAATACTCTTCTCTACTTTCTTCTCTGTTAGCTAAATTGTAAGGTCTTGGATTTGGGGATAGCCTATGGTTTTAGCTCTTAATTTTGAGAGCACTCTGAAATTAACTGTTCATTTTTCTTGAGCATTGAAACTCATGAGCTTTCTCACCAACTTCAGGAGGTAGCTTCCCAGGTATTAACAAATTGTCAAGAAAATTCTTTGTTTACAGCAAGTTCCTATCCTGACAGTGGGTGCATGAAGAATCAGCATTAACTTCTTTAGGAAGCACAACTGCTCTGATTATGCTGGGCAAAGGGCTCCCCCAAAGGAAGACCTGTCCCTTGGATGACTTGTCCCCGGGACTGGTACCCTCCCTTGGTATCTGTATTGAGTGAGAAGTCACAACGAGCAAATCAAAAGAAGAAAAACTCAGCCTGCATTGTTAAATATTGAAGGTGTTTTGAATCCTAATGGATTGTTAAAAGTTACATATCCTGTTCTCAAATGCAAAGGCAAAAATTAATATTTGGTTATTATGAAGTGTTTAACCCTGAGCTGGTTTGGGGGACATTTACTATAGGAAGGTGTTGGTTCCAGGAGCTGTGAGGGAAGAAGCATCACAGTAGTATTTGTTTTTAATTTAATCTTAGATAATAACTGGGAAGATTTTCTTGCCCATCTCTATTTGAGGGTGTGTGTGTTATCTTGGTCCTCTGCAGTTAGGAGAAGGACTCATCAATAAAGAGCTCAGAAAGCAGCTTCTAGTGATCTTGAGATCAGACACATGTAAAACAAGATTTGTCTCTTGATTGCTTGTGATACATGGTGAAAGCAAACCTTTTAAAGTTATTTCTGGCTCCTCCTTTTCTCCTGCTTCACTGTAATTTCTCCAGCCATGTCCAGGCTTAGATTTACCCAATCTTTCTTCACCCAAACACTTGCATTTTTTCCAAGGACTGGCACAGCTAGGAGCTAATGCTGTTTGTATTTGATGTAATAGAGATACAGAGTTGAAAGACCTGACATTTCTGCCAGCTGGGTCTAAACCTTCTTGCTATCTATCTTTCCAGCTGTATGTAAATGCCAGACTAGCTGGGGAAGGAGACTCTCATTTTTATGGCCCATTGTTATGGGTTTATCAGCTCTAGCAAGAGAAGGAAAATTCACTAGAACTGCATGCTTTTATGAATGCTATACAAAATCTTGGCATCACATCTCCACTGTTAATTAAACTCTCATGATTGTGACCAACTCCTTTGCCTTTGGGACAAAATTGAAGAATGTAGGCTTAAACATGAGCTAAACCCTTCTTATAAACTACAAGAGAGTCTTAGGGCCATGGATAGTGCATCCTGTGTCTATTGAAAAATATTTTAAGTAGTGTAGTTGCTGCCCTTGTGTAACTTGTCCATCATTCAGCATATCTCCCATGTTATCATCTTAATGCTCTGATGGGAGCTCCTTCCTGTGAAGTCAAGTGGATCACCCCATCTGACTGATTCTATTGTACTGCACACACCTGCAGAGAGGCCTTTGAGTTTGGGGGGAGAAAGTGATTCGCATATGCTTCATTTATCTTCTTGCAATAGCTGTGCTTTGCCAATTGTGCTATAAATAAACTGGTTTGTAGGAAGGTACTACACAGTATGTTCCTGGCTGTCTTCTGCAGTGGTAACCACGTAGGTACAGTGTTGGAGTGTTTCAGGGATTACTGCTTGTTTCACGAGCTGGTCAGGGAAAATCAACATACCTGCATGTCCATAGAACAGAGTATGCAGTAGTAGAGAGGATTTCATAGCTTTAAAGCCACATGATGTTTTGGAAACTCATTGCTATCTCTTTGATCTATGCCAGTGGGCACAATCAAGGACCTGATAGATTTGCAGGTTTTTTGTTTTGGTTCTTTTTGTTTTTGTTTTGACAGGAATCAGCTCCATAATCAAACCAAACCAGTTTGCCATTCAGATAAATTCTATTTTACCCCAAGAGTAAGGTGTTATAATTTTAAGATCCACCTCAGCCAATAAAGAGTCTGGAGGAAAAGATTTGTAAGTAAAGAACGCAGAAAGTGGCTGAAGGGATAAATGAAAGCACAGAAGTGGGTAGGATGCTTTGGAAAACCCTATTATATTCCCTGTCATCTTTCCATATGGCCCATGGCCCATGTTTCAACCACTGCCTGAAATTAAAAAGCAATTTTTAGGCATCCTTCAGTCTAATAGGAATCATCAGTAGAATTTAGACCCCTCAGTGAATTCCATAAGTGGATGTGAAGACCCTTAAGGAAGTAGATGGTTTGGAAAATTGTACCATGTGAGTCTTACTGACACTCAGGCAATGAAATTCTGGTTCCTTCTTCATGACTTCAACCTGTGCACTGCTGAGAACTTTAAAGAGCAATCTCCTTTCCTGAGAAGTGGCAACACTCGACAACACATTTCAATTTTGAGGAAGTGAATGTGGCATGGAATGTGAAGGGCAAAATAAAAGAATTGGTCATTCTTTCTAAAAATACATGAGACTTATCTTTGAGGTAATGAAGGTAACCTACAGCACAGATCATCCATTCCTTCCTATCAATGGAAGAGACCCTTCTGGAGGCTCTTTTTACCCTGTGGGAAGGTGGGAGGCAGTGTGGTGATGCATCACTTAACAGTTCCTACAGAAAATCAGAAGCATAGAACCTCCCCTCTGGTGTCCTTCAGCTCTTTCCTAATCAGCTTCAGAGCTGTTGTCCAAGTCTGAAACCTTAACAGAGGCTGGCTGTCCCTTATAATTTTTCTCCTACTTAATAATTCTGTGTTTTACGTGCTCTGCTAATGCACCTAAGTTTCTTCTTTCTGGTTTCTATGTCTTGGTGGTTTTTTTCCCTCTCCAGTCTCTCAGGATTTTCTCCCCAACCCCAATCCAATGACTAAAACAAAACAAACAAACAAACAAACAAACAAAAAAGTAATCCTGGGATCAATATATCTTTTTGTTTAACTGGCTGACTTTGTTCAGAAACTTTCTTCTCTTCTATTAATGAAAATTGGCACAGTTATTATTTTCTAAATGCATAAATTATTTTTTTGTTACTCACCTCAAACATATTTTTCTCTTATGGAAAAGCAAGTCGTTTTCCACTTTAGAAGGAACTTCTAAGACATAAACAAATTGAAGATTTCATACTTTATCAGCAATGAAAAAGCATCAAAAATTCCACCACAAGCAAATGGGTGTGTGCATGGGAGCATATGTCAATTAATAGATGATGAAGGGAAGATGAGTTAACTTGTAGAAGATGGTGATTGTCAGGCTCTCAAGTAGCTGATATCTAGTTCTTCAGTCCTGATTTTTTTTTTTTTTTTTTTTTTAATCTGTTTCCTAGGGGAGAAGCTCAGGCAACTATATAGTTAGACAATTCTTTCTATAACTTAAAAATCTCCTATAAAATTGTTTATTTAAGGCTATTGTGTTCTTAGGGGATTCCTGAAAACTGGTGGATGGAAGAGGTGAGTTTTGCAGATTAATGCCCTTGCTGAGAGCATCAAATTAACTAAAGTTGCCCTTAAGTCTCATTGGACAGCAGCCAGCTCTGTTGCTTTCTTCCTTGTACTGAGTAGTGTTATCTGCATGACTTTTGCTCTAGATTAGCCACAGCATGCAATAGTTTCTGGCAGACTGCTTTGTCCAAGAGAAAAAGAGGTATAGGGATGTGCAGGAGGTAATGTCCTGGATCACCAACCTTATAAGTGCAGGAGATTCACATTCACTGGTTTCACTGCTTACAGAACAACTTTGGCTTGTGTTTTGTTTTCCATGCACCTTCAGCAAACAGCAAATTATTCCAACCATATTTAACAGTGCTGAAAGGTATTAATCCTACCCACAGGATACTTGGCTTGTGGTTTTAAATTTTCTTACCTGTTCAAATGTGGATTCTAGTATTGTAGCATAAAATGTAGTGTGAACTGAGTATGCTAAACCCAGCTCTGGGGTAAAGCCTTTTATTTTTCCAGATAATTGAATATTCTAGAATAAAGTTGAAAATACTTAATATGGAGGTAAAATATGGCACTTTTAGGTGAGTTACAGGTCCTTGCATGGAAGAATAAAACAACATTTGGTGACCTTGTTAGGGTGAATTAATGGGTTTGTTGTTAGAAAGATCATCATGTAAACGATGCACTTCCCTTGGCCTCTAAGAGAAATCAGTCACTCCAGTTGCTCTAAGAATTCAATAAGGTGTTATCAATATGCACCAGCTTATTTTCACTGGCACAACAACAAGCCTGATGCCCACTTGTGAGAAATTTTGCCTACACTGGGGAGAAATTGCTCTGTGCAGAAGTTGAGTTTTGTGAGTGTGGGATTTAGCTGGTGTTACCCAACTGAACATCTTGGGCAGGAGGGAAGATATCTTGGTAAGAATTTTTCATTCATGCCTCTGGGTGTTCTGTATATTTTGTTTAGCTGTAACTATGGCGCCTTCTCTTTCTTGAGCTGTCCTTTGGGATTTTTCCATATTCTAAGTAGCTCAGCTTGCTGCTTCTCTTATTCAGTGGAGTATTTGGATTCCTTGATGCGTTTTTTCATTGCTGTTAAAAGGTGCCAGCACCTTGAAATCTTACTCCCTGTGTTTTATGAAGTGCTAGGTCTATTCCTAGAAGCATTAATAATGTATGCACTTTGCAATTTCACTATTCAATTACTGAAGACGCCTGGTACGTGAGAACCTGTTTAAGTTGATAAGGCAAAGCTAGATGAATAGGATTATCTGTTTCCTAAGCATACTGAATACAATGGTATATAAATCTTATACCTACAATGCTCTTTATGAAAATGGCTCAGAACATGCATTAGTTCCCACTTGAATCTACTAGAAATGGCATTAAAGAGAATAGAATGCTGAAATTTAGAAATATTAAAAGTTAGATAAGTGTCCTGTTAAGTATCTGGGTTGCCAACACCCTTTTTACAGCGCTGAGCATAGGATATGAAAAACAGCATAGAAAAAATGCAAAAAGATTGGAAAGTTTCTCATTCCATGTTGGATTTTTTTTTTCCTGGAAAACCAGAATCCAAACCTTTTGTCCAGTTTGAGAAGTGATGTCAGACCTTATACTGACAACTGGGGCTGCAGAGAACCCCAGCTTGAAGAACAGCACTTCTTACACACTTCACTTGACTTAAGAGAAATGTGATGATGAATCATTAACAAAACTTCTTTAGCCCCAGGGCATTTATCAGAGACTCCACAGTTATGTCCTCATCTGTTTTTGCTGAGGCACAGCAGGAGAGTGCTGACAGGATCAGAGTCTGGGGAGTAGTGCTGCAGGGCCTGAACTTGTATAGCTTGTGTTCATGTTGCTCCAGTCTTCCTTTCTTTAATATATTTTTTTAATAAAAGCAGGTTTTCCTGAATTTTCTGGTTTGAGGGGAGCATGCTACAGACTTGAAGTCTGGGTTGTTGTGGGGACACTTCCAGAGGTTTTGCACAGCCTAACTGGAAAGGTATCTTGTCAGTGAAAATAACAAAGTAAGGGAACTGAATAAGAGTTGTGTCAGCTGATACGTGAAAACTTTCCCAGACTTTTTATATTGCATGGCACTTAAAAATCACCTAAGACAACTTTTCTCTGGAAGGCACTTCACACTGTTCCAAAAAAAGGGCCCTGCCCTCCCATATGACCACATATGCTGGCACACTTGGACTTTCCAGTGTGGTTTCCTCTGAGAGTGGCATGTCTTCCTGCTGTGACCATACCATTCAGGCTGGACTTCATGATTTGAGTCTGGCTGCACCTTCTCCTCCGCCTGATCAAACTAGACTTCCCTTGGATCCTTCTCAATCACATCATGCCTCATTTAAGTTTCAGCAAGATACATAAGAACATGCCTTAACAGCCTAGAATAATCCTGTTAGTCTCAGTGGGTTTACTCATACACTCCAAGCTGGAAGGCACTTTGCTAAATGAAGACCTTTGTAATGAACTCAGCATGAGGAAAATGGAACTTCTGTTCCTTTTGATTCCTTAGGAAACTCAGTCTGACTCTGAGAAAAGGTTTAATCAGGCAAAATTTCCAGGCACATTAGAAAAAATTTTAATTACCAAACATGCCTGTCAGGAGGGGTCATTGCTTAGGAAAAGTAGCTGATGTTAGCAGTCCTTGAAAAGACAAAGTTTTAAGTATTCCAGTCCAGATTAAAATGGTTTTGGTGCTTGCAGTTGCTAGACAAGAAAGAATAAAGAAACAATAGGATACTTAAAGGCTGGATAGCTATGGATGTGAATGGGAAAACTCTTGTCTGCTTCACAGCAGTCTGGTCTTGCCTTCTTTTCCATACTAGCAAATGAAGCAAGGGTGATGCTCTGAAGGCTGCTACTTGGGAAGTGCAACATGCCAAGTCTTTTTAAAGTCAGTACCTATGTTTTGTTGTGAAAAGCACAGCAAGGGCTGATGATCTTCAAATTGCTCACAACATAGGTTTAACTTCCTAAGCTCTTACTTATCTCAAACCAGAGCATGCTGTTCAGGGCAATGTCACCAAACTGGAATCACAACAATGTAATTCTGCTCAGGTCTTCTGGGTTTTACCTATGATTGGTGGAACCAGGTTGTTAGGGAAGGAAAAGAACACAAGAGATAAAGGAAACCTGATCAGAATTCAGTGGGGTTATGGCAAAAGCTGTGGAATGAAGCAGCAAACACATCCTGCCCCTTTTGTATACCACTCATTACAAAAGCAGCCATCACCTCCCACAGCTAGAAAATGAGTGAGCTGCCTGCTTTCCTGAGGGCTGCTGGTCCCTTCAGGAGCTGAAATAAGCTCCAGCTTTACTTCAGAAAGTAATAAGAGAAAAATGCCCATTTGGATGAAGGAAAAAGCCTCCTGATGTATTTCCCAGGGCATAGGAGGACTTTAAAAATCATATGGCAGCAGGAACAAAATATGCCTCGAGTCACAGGAGAATGACAACCATGGCCCAGCCACTGCTCTGTTGCTTCCACAAATTGTCCCTGCCTTCTGGCTATGCTGGGAGGGGTGCTGGGACCATGAGATAGCTCAGCAAGTGGAGACAAGGATCAAGGGTTATTGTGCCTGTCAACCCACCATGAACAGATCTGCCATTTGAAGACTTGCATGTGAGGGCTCTGAAGGAGGGGAACTTGACATGTCATAGCTGGCTGCATGCCCAACAAGGTGCCAAAAGGTTCCTGTTTCAGCCATATTCACCACTGGTTTTGCAAAGGAAAGGGACAGAGAGGCTGCTGCATGTTGGGTGGTTAGGAGCTTTTCTTGGACTGAAGCTCCTAGAGGAACCTTATCCTGGGTGTGGTTATCATGTGAAATCTGGCTCTCAGCTTCATACTTTGATGATCCAAGGCAGATGCTTTACAGGACTGATGCTCACAAAAGCGCAGTATGGAGCACTTTTTTCACTACCTATGACTGAAAAGGCACTGATTTATCATATCCCAGAGTACTGTTAGTCATCATATCTGAAAATTTTAGTCTGATCCGATAAACAATTCTTTATCTAGGGCAAAAGCATTCAGTGTTAATTAGAAGAATAATTTAGTAAATAAAGGTCAGAGCTTTTTTAATGCTTTATATAGGGCAAAAGAAAATTTAATCTCAGGGTTATAAACAGTGTTTTTGTTAAGCAGTCAGGAAACACTTCCAGCCGGAGTCTCTGAAATGTAAATGAGCCTATTTTATCCCTTGATTTTCACAAATCTCTCACCATGTTGCCACTACAGAAGAGGAGATAAAGACTTCTAGTATTTCTTCCAAAAAAGATCATGTGTTTACTGAAACCAGGCTGGAGCTAGGTATGGGCATACTGTTTTGTGGAATTATTTTTAATATTGATTCAACACTAATCATAAACTGTTAGACTGGTTTGGGTTGGAAGAGACTCAGAGACCATTTAGTTCCAACTCCCCAACCATGGGCAGGGACACCTTCCACCAGACCAGGCTGATCAAAACCTCACCCAACTTGGCCTTGAACACTTCCAGGGATGGGGCAGCCACAGGTTCTGTGGACACCCTGTTCCAGGGTGACTCACTGCCGTTGGAGTAAATAACTTATTCAAATGGTAGCTTACAGCAAAATCTGGTTTTGTACTGACAGATGGAACCCTGAGTCTGAGCTCTCGTTGTCTATGGACAGTTCACAATAGTGTGCACACGTAACAAAGGCTTCCAGTTCCATTATCATACGTGGAGATATGAACAAAGCAGAACAAAGCTTGCAACTTATGTTCTTGTGAATGAGGGCAGCAAACCAAGGAAAGAGATGAGTGGTCTGACTGATGTCATGAAGTTTCGCAGATCCTTTGTAGTGATGTATTTGGATCTCATGTTGGTTCTCCTTTGATCTGATTATTACATCTTTTGATTTAGAGCTAACTCCTGTGCAGATCCCTTGGTTCTGATGTCAGGTCAGAATATGATTCTTTGCAGATCAATCAGTGAAAAGGGATAATCCATGAGGTGGAGTGTGCTATGTAGAGCTCAGGAGAACAAAACTAGAAAGGTTGAACAATCCTGCTCATTTTATAGGTGAAGAGAAGCATTTACCCAAGGTCTGGAGCTAATTTATTTCAAAGGTGCAAGAAGGTGCAAGGACACACTTGAGGGGCTTAGAGAAGTGATGTCACAAGGAACGGTAGAAAGAAGGTTTTTTAGAGAAGGAAACACAGGCATTTTCAACCTTTTCTTTTTTTCCCCTCTAGAGGTTGGAATCTCCTGTTGTTTACAGTAGTCATGGGACTTTTATCTCACAGACCTTCTAGATATCTCCACATTTGGAAGGTAAATAAACTTCCACCAGTTTCACCTGCAGAATTTGAGACTGGGAGTTTGAATGGCAACTGAATTGCAACTGCACTGAGGAGGACTGTAGCTGCTCTGTGATAATCAAATTTGGTTTGCTTGACACATAATGAGATTATTGATTAGACACACACAGCTTGCCATTTCAAATCACATCTCCTCTTCATTTCCAAGGGATGATTGACATAGCCTAGCATGCTCAGCATCATTAAATGGAAAGAGTTATTTATGGTGTTGCATCAGAATTTATCACTAATTCCCAGATCTGACAGAAAAGAATCACTTTTTGTGCTAGGCATTTTTATCTTGCCATTAAAAGTGTATCGAAAGCTTTAGATAAGAACTGAAGCTGAAATTCCTTCCTAGTCTATATGCAGATAATCTGGCCTGCAAAACTGCAGCAGGGAGTGGTGGGACATGTCAAATGCAGCTCCTGATCCTTCCATGACCTCAGACATACTCTGGCTGCTCTAGATGTGGATCTCAACTCAAAGGGTTCTTAGGGTTCTGAATGTCCTCTTTATAAAGTTCTCGTAAGCCTCACTTTCCCGATCTACCATTAGTTATCAGCAGCAACAGCTGTGGGCAGAATTCAGTGGCCAGATAACCTGTGCTGTGTGAGCCTTCATTTAGAAATTCATAAGGCATCACTTCTATTCAAAGGAGGTGATATTTACCAAGTGCAGGTTTAATATGCTTTTATTACTTTCTCCTTTTCTTGAGGAGAAAGGTGCATGGCACCCAACACTGGTGCAGGAGAGGCTGTGAAGGGGTGCTGTGCTCTTGCTACTGATCTAAAGCTGTTAGATTTTTTTTATTTTTTTTTTTTTATCCTGAATGTCAAGCATTTCTCCTTCAAAATCTCCTTCAGATAATTTGAAAGAGCTGAACTACAATCCAGCTTGACAGGACAATTTTGCTTTAAAGTAGCTGTACATAAAATCATACTCTTCTCCCAGTTCTCATGCAGATACTTATACCACATTCTGTCAATGGAGCTAAAGACATCTTCTGGGTAAAAATAAATTTGATTTTTATTTTGTAAACAGTGTCCTAGACTTTGTGGCAATACCTCTATGTGAGACGCCACTGGTTCCATACTTGGACCATCTGGAACACCTCTACAGAGTCCCATTCCAGCCTTCATGCTTCTAGAAGTGTTGTGAGGGTGGAGGGTGTTTGAAGAAAACATACACGGTTAAATGAGCTGTAAAAATATGCATTATACAGAGAGACTCCAGGAGCTCTCTCTCATTTGTCTCATCAAAGCAGAGATAAATGAGCAACTTTCTCGTAGGCTATAATTACCTCTAAGGGGAACAAAAACATTGATAATTGACAGCTTTGAGCTTGACCCTAGGAAATAACAAAATCCAGTAGTTGGAAATTGAAATTTAGAGTGTAGAGAGTAAAATTTAGAAACTCAGATGTGATTTTTAACCCTGTAAGTTAACTAACTACTGGAGTAGCAAAGTTGAAATTGCATGATCATTGATTTTCAATCTAAATTGTGGAGTTTGGGCTTTCTTTAAAGCATGCACTCTTCTTCTCTTATAATTTTAAGTCCTTGGCCTGTATTGCCTGATAGAAAGGGCCAGGAGGTTTTAAGAGCTTAGCTCTTGTTCTGGCAAAAAGATGTTGTACAGATAGTAATCCTGTTTGAAAGGCATTCTCCATCTTTAAGCTTCTAAAAGGGAGGAGGACTGTAGTTTGGAAAATCTGTTCCACTTGTGGGATTTGAGAATCTGAAGTATTGAGGCCATGGAACTGAAGAACAAATCTATCCATCAGCATCATAGAGAGTCTAGAGCAAACCAGACCCTACGTTTTGAATTCCTTATTCCCTCTCCTGTGTTTTGTCATGCCCAAAATTTCCACCGTTTTATTATAACTGAGATTTAGGCTGTCTAAAAATTCCATCTGCCCAAGCAAAATGCAATGTGAAAGCTGAACCTGATCACAGAGCACCTCTGCAAACTCCCTAAGCAATGGATCTGTTTCTTTGTGTATTCCATGAATTCAGTTGCAATTGTTCCTACAGGATATTTTATTCCTGCACCTCTTCCAATACACAGCAGATGAAAAGGACTGACAGGCATTCTTGGCCTTGGTTCAGTTTCCTCTGTCCTCACTGTCCCTACCCAGGCATTTGGGGTTTTTAAATAACTCCTTGGACTTGAGGGGTTCTCTCTGCCATTCTTCTGGATTTGTCAACATCCTTATGCCTATGCAAGGCTTGGCTCATTTGGTACTTTGCATTTGTTACAAACTGTAGCTGATCCTGTGCTCTCCTTTAAAAAAGCCCGTTTTTCTTCATTTAAAGGCTTTCTGCTTTCTGTGTACCATAAACCCAAAATGAGAACATGAATATGCAATTGAATCAAGGCATTCTCTTATCTAACCAACACAAATGATTTCTTTAGATTGTCCTGCTCTTCAGATTCTGTCATAGGATCCAAGTCAAATCAGAAACCGGAACTGATGCAGCTGAATCAGATCTGATTTACAAATCCAAAACTGCCATGTGATAATTACAATATTTATGTTACCTATCAAATTTCTAGGCATTGTTTACCTGGCTATGTCTTGTCCTGCCATGTAGCTGCAGCCTTTTTTGTGTGCTTCACAGCTGCAGCAAAATGGAGTCTGCTGGAAAAATCATTGTTTGGATGTTAAATTAGGGTTGTCTTTTTCCCACCATGTATAACTCTCAGTGCACAATCCTATTTTGTCTGCCATTGGCCAGTCACAGAGTCTTAGGTGTTCTTTCTCTGCTGTTCCCAGGGAGCTCCTGTTTTGAATAACTTGGTGGTCTTATCATTGGAGGTGAGAAGAGTTGTTTCTGCATGACAGAGAACTTGGCCCAGTGTCATTATAATGAGACCAGCATTATACCATAAGAGCCAGAATCCATTCAGGGTTGCACTGGCCATAATGGCTGGGATCAAGGAATTTGATAGCAAGCCATCCTTTAGGAAAGCTGGGCCTCAGGCTGAACCTTATGTGACTTCCCAGACAAACAGGACACTTCTGCTCTTCAGTGATCTGTGGGAGGTAGTCAGAAAATGTTTTATGATTAACCACCATCCCTTGGCTTCCCAGCCCAGTCTCAGCTCACGCCTTTCTGCTCATCCTCAGGAACAAGGTTGCCTCATGTTGTACAAAGTGAAAGATGCATTTTGAATGACTTCTGAATGATTTATATTAACCCTAAATGCCAGTGCAGCCAGGCTGTTCTTGCAGTATGGCTTTCTTAATTGCTCCTAGCAGGGAATCACAAAATGTGAGGACGCGGCATGCTTCTCATTTTCAACATATTTACAAAAAGATCTTCCTTCCAGCTTTCTTCATAAGCTTTTTGTTACTGTAAATAACATACAAGCTGAGGGTGAGTAATAGGTTAGACTGTCAAACCTATTTTTTGAGGCTACCAAATAGGTCTGTGATGCTGCCAGTCACAAATAAAGCTTTCTTTTTGTCTGTGGAGAAGTTTGGTGAGAGGTTTTTTCCCCTTTATTTAGCTTTCTGAAATCATAGGCTTCTGACCTTGCTCTAGTTGGCCTCCCTTCATTTCAAAGAGCTGTAGAAGGAGCTGTGACATGCAAAAAAAACAAATCTGCAAGAAACCTGACTGCCTTCCCAGCCAACCTTGGCAATGGGAGTGAGACTAACCTTACCTTCACTGGAAAGGCTTTTGTTCAGTAGTGCCTAAGTGCAGCTTGTCAGGCCCACAGACACTTTGTCATTTGGCTCCATCTTCTGGGATAAGGCAGAAGAAACAAAAACCACTTGAGCTGACACTTTACAAGTCCTGTCACACAATATTTATTGGTCTTTTCTTATTCTTCGTTAATGCTTCCATGCAAGCTCACACTGGGTGCAAAACACAGTAGGAAAGCTTTTGCTTTTCTGGAGACATTTTAATGGGAACAAGAATTCAGTACACAAAAAAAGTGCTGAAAATCAATAGCTTTTTTGTTTTCCAAGACTAAGAAAGGACTGTTAGTGAATGTTTGACTTGCAATTCAACAGTGATAGAAAAAAAGAAGAGCTCAGGTAAATGGCTTTTTGATTCCTGCACAGTTTTGCAGAATTAGCTGTGACTCTGGCGGCACAGTATTTGCTCTCTGCTGCTGAAGCTTTGAAGGAGAAAAGGGGATAAGGAATTATTGCTATAGCAACATTCAAGTGGTTGCTGTAGGTGATCAAAACACATTTGTTAATGGAAGTTTTGACCATCATTCTTTCCATGCAGCACCCAGAATTGTGGGCCAGCTAGCCAAGCTGTAGCCACACTTGCTTCCATTTTCCATTCAGTCTTTGAGTTTTTCCCCATTTCAAAAATTAACCAAGTCTAAAGAGTTTCCAGGCTTTCATCTCTGAAGACTGTGCTCCTGCTCTTGTTGAGGCAGCCTGACATTAGTCCTTCCTGGGGGCAGCAGCAGGGTCCAGCACAGTTCTTGGCACTCTGCTCTGGCTTAGGCAAAAAGCAGCAGCTCTACCATGGCCATTCACTGTCTCCATTGGCAGCTGTGCTTGCTCCTGGTGCTCAAGATGTTGCAGAAGCTGAAGTAATATTTGGCTTTCGAGATTGTGTGGATGGTGGCTTGTTGCTGGCAGTGAGCTCCCAGAGATTGTTCCCTGACCAGCTCTGACCTGCAGGTACAATACCTGCGTTCATCCTGGAGCAGGGATGGCAGTGAGAGACCTGGGAATGAGGTCTTTGCATCTCAATACAAAGCTGTGCTTGTTATTGGCATGTCAGGGGGAGTTCACTGCAAAGCAGACTTTCAGAAAATAAATTATGTGTTAAATCAGACCTCTATTTTGATCATAATTCAGCAATTCTTTTATATGTAATTCATGAGGAGTGACTAAATGGTTAATGTAATTTTAGATAAATTGTTTTGAAATAGGTTGCCTGAAATCATGCTTTACGTTCATGTATATATCTGCTTCTTAAGCAACATGCTTATAGTGTTTACTGAGCACTTAGTGATCCCTTCTGAATGCATTTCAACAGAAGTTCTAACATAAAAGGAAATGCACCTCTTCTTTTTTTCACTTCTGTGAAAGCCAAATTTATTTAAAATTTGTGGGTTTGACTTGAAAATTACTTTCTAATATCTAAGATGAAGCATGGTAATGAAATAGTGTGCACACTAGTAATAAAAATCTGTAATTTTATAACTCAGGGATGTACTGTGTAACCTTTAATTTAGAGAAAGTTGTAATTGAGAATTAGAACTAAAGAATGGGTTACTTGGAACAAGAGTGACTTAGCTGCTAGTGATGATGGAATTAAAGTTTCAGGTACGACTGAAATTTTGGATGGACAAAGTATTTGCAGATTTGATGTGAGTTCTGCATTATCCAGCAGTTGATACAGGACTGTGCAGTGTGGGGTTTGTTTGTACAGTTTGGGGCTTCCAGAGGACATGTAACCATGCAGGTCCCTTAGCAAGGCTTTGCTGTCTTTTACTGTGCCCTGAAAGATGATTTGGTACCTTGCACACTGTCAACTTTGGTCATTTCCATCAGGTTCTAAGAAAAAAAACAAAAAAACCCAGAAGACAAAAACCACAAAACTTTTTTTTTTTTTCTCCTGAGTTTATAACTTTAGCATAGGTTTATAAAATCTCTGAGGGTAAAGAGCAAAAGACTTCCAATCCCCACACCTTTTTCCTTTATTATTGCTTATGCCACAAGAAAGCCAAGGAGATTTGTGCTTATAAATAACAGTATTATTCAGAAAGATATGGGCAACTGGAAATATAGCTGCTATGTTCCCCTTTGGGTTCCCCACTTTTCTCAAAATTATCCTAACCTAGGTGTTTTTTCAGTCAGATCTTTGAAGATTTCTCTCTGCAATTTTCCTGTCCTGCTGGATTTAACACTAATACTTTGTACATGTTGTTGAATATTTGACTTTTCCACTGATTCATGAGTGTGGAGCCACTGCCCTGCAGGTAATTTGTAGTAACAGGAGGTGACAGAGCTTTGGGGGTGTGAGGAAAGCACATATGGGCCCTGCCAGGAGGCACCTGAGGGAGCTGGCACCTGAGCACTGGGACAAAATCCCTTTTCCCAGGCAGGCAGCTGTGTTGGAGGGGTGTGCTGAGAGAGGCTGGCTCTATCCCACAGGAGCAGCAACCCCAATAGTAAGAGGGAGACATGCCTGAAATCCTTTTTGCTGTTCCTTTTTGTATTTTCTTTTCATTCCTGTGCAAAGCCTAAATAACACTTGGCATTTGAGCGTGCATGAGCAGCAAATCTCTGTTAGCAGTGAGGTCCCAGAGGACGAGTCTGCTTATACCCAGCTGGCTCCAAACTGTGGGTGTAGCAGCTTTTTCACAAGGCCCTGGCTGCAGGCGCAATAACTCTTTTCTTCCCCAGTGCATCCTTTGACTAAGCTTAAACAAATATCAGCCAGTATTCTGAAGACAAAGATGAAGTATGAAAGAACTCCCGGGAGGGTTTTCCTTCCAAAAGAAGCCCAGGCATTCAGGAACATGGGGCACTGATAAAGGTGTGCCCTGCATACAGGGTACCCAAGGCCACAAGTGCCCTGCACGTAGGCACAGCTGATGTGTGCCATACAGCTCTCTGTCTTATCTGCTGTTAAATTGTGGAGCTGTTGTTGTATTCTCTCCCGATGCTGAAAGACAGATCAGGAGAGAGTTAGAATAAATGGGTCTTGCCTTTTATTCTTGTGTAGTCCAAGGCTCTGACAACAGGAAAGAAAAGAGGGAGTGAATTGGCAGTGGCAGTCAAATACCTGGCTCTGCTGTGAGCTGAAGTGGATGAGACAGCAGCTGAGGTCTCTGCAATTGTTTCCATTGCACAGTGTGGACATGTCAAATCAGACAAAGCTCACTAGCAGTGAGTGCTTGACGTACTTGGTTTGCTGCAGGCAACCTTACAGTAATAGACATTATGTGCCCTTACGTGCAGCATTTCAAACTCCCAGTTCAAAACCCTTATCCACGTTGAAGTCTGTGGTGAGAAAATATTTTTCTTTGCTACAGATGGTTAAAGTGAAGGTGAAGTGTTGGGAAAAATGATAAATTTTTTTGATGTCAGATGTAGTGAGAATTTACTTGCTCTTCCAGATGGCATTTGCAAAGGCACAGAATGTCACAATTATTATCTTAAATTGAATAATAAAATATGCACAAGTTATTTTACAGCTGCTTTAATACCTGATTTGTAAAATGATTGCCAGTTAATAACAAATAATAGCTGCTATAATTAGGACTAAGTCATTTGTTATTATGGAACTCTAGAAGACAGACTATTGAAAGAAATGAGGAGAAATAACTTGTCAACTCATCTCAATAGCAATGTTTATTGAATGATGAATACTAATGGATTATCAATTAACTAGTTCTTACCTGATACAAGTTATTTGTAACTGAAGCTGAAATATGAGTTTGCAACTAAGAGCTCCTCTGTGGCCTATCCAGAAATTGCTGAAAAAACAAGATGCTCTTCATCCTGTTGGCTTCGGTACACAAAGAGCTGAGGCTTTTCTCAAGTGAGAGAGTTCTCTTCACTCTGTGCTTTTTGTTAATGCAAGCTGCAGAACTCTGCTGAATTCATTGAGCAATGCAGTTTCCCTGAGAGCATAAAAATGACCTAACCAAATGAAACAACAGGTCTGGCAGGAACATGTGCCCTGGGGTGGCAGCAGGTAGAGGGTGAGTGGTGGTGCTTCCCTGGGATGTGGCTTGTGTCAGCCTGGAACTAAGAGACTGCTTGGAGTCAAGATGAAATTCTCATCTAATGGCTTTTAATTCATTGACCTTCTATAAAAATGTTCAACTGCTCTTTGAACCTGAGTGAGATTTTGATGTTCACATAATCCTGTAGTAATAACCTTTTACATCTTAACTGTGCGTTGCATGGGGAATTGTAGCTTTTTCTTTGTTTTGAACCTACAACCTGTTGATGTGGCTTGATGCTTTTTAGGTTCTCTTATAACAAAAAAAAAAGTCCATATGTATTTAAAATATATTTTTAATAGCATTTTTTATTTTAAACCTGTATCATATCATCCCTCTTGTATTTTAGGCTGAAAAGCTGTAGGCAATCCAGTTGTTCTTTGTTTTAAGGGTATATAATACCTCTGGTTTTCCCTTTCCTTTCTAGCTCTACAGCATATTTTTTAAGATTTGGAAAGAGGCCAAATTTTCAAGCAGTATTCAAAGTCAGGGTTGCTTTGGATTTATACAGATATTTTCTGTTTTGTTCTCTATTTTGTCTGACACTTTAACTGCTGCTCATTGAGTGTTTTAATAGAACTCTCTCTTTTAATTCTGAATTCACTTTTCTGAGAGGTACTAGTTTGTTCAGAATATTGTTGAGAATATGAAATTAGGATTGCTTTTTGTTATGTGCATCACTTTACATTTCTTCAACCTTAGCTTTATCTGCCATTTACTCAGTATAATAAAATCTTTCTGCAACTCTTTGGAGTTAGTTCTTGGCTTTTTTTTTTTTTTTTTCCTATCTTGAACAGCTCAGGTTCTTTCCTTTTTGTGCATGCATCTGTTTCTGGGAGTCTTTAGGAAATGTGCAACACCTATTGGCATGTTCTACCTCCTATCCTGTTCCAGGACAGGACAGCACACACATTTTGGGATGTGGCCACCCTCTGAAGCCCTGGTGCCAGGCAGGACGGTTGTCTCCTGGCACATGTGCTGATTTGTTCTGCTGCAGGTCAGGACTGGTTAGCCTTTGGGAAAGTATGGCTGAACAGATCCATCCTCACAGCTGGGCTGGCCAAGGCAGCAGGCGTGGATGAGGAGCAGATCAAGCACGTCTGAAGGATTCTGGTGTGGGTGGTCATGTCAAGCTGTGCACCTTGGAATTTTTCCTGGTATTTACCTAGAAGCAGGTGGTAGAATCTATAATTCTGTGTGATTTTCTTGACTGGCTGTCATGAACCAGGCTGCAGCTCTAGATCTGTCTTGAGATCTTTTCTGCCTCAGCTCCAGCACTGAGCTGGAACAAAAAATTGCGAGAACCCAGCCTTACAGGCATTCCCATCTCTCTGTTAAATAAATGCTACCTAGAGAGTTCACCTTTCTGGGAACTTGTTGTTGTGGCAATAAATGGTCTGAGTGGGTAGAGAGTAAGTTAGGGATGTGAGGGGGGTTGGAAAGGCACAAAGGTTCATGGAATTGGTACTGACATGGGGATTTCTCATGGGAATAGTTGGGGTTACAACCATTTAATTGAGAATGGATATTGATTGTTTGCTTCCACTTTGCCCCACTGAATGGTGTCAGGATTGCTTCCTAAGAAAGTGCCACATGTCTGCTAGCAGAGAAAAGTGTTTTATACAGTGAGCCCTTGAGCACTGCTGCTGTGAAAACTTTCCTTTCACACTGAGGGCTCCAAAGATGTGTGTGCCAGATGCCAAACCCAAGCACAGATCTGCAAGCTCTCTTGGAATGCATCAGCCAGCCTTTCTGTTGAGGGAGAGAGAGCTTTTGGAACCTGTGCAGCACCTTCACTGCTCATGCATCTTACATCCAAGTTATTGCATTAAGGGAGGGAGGGCAGGAAATGGGACAAGGCATAGAAAATCCTCTATGCAGATTTTCACTAAAATGCAATTAAATTAGATTTTTCATTCCTGTTTGAAAACTTAATAATTTGGCAAGACTTCTTTTCTTCACGCATGTATCCTCTCCACCCAAATTTTTCAAGCATATTTTCTGTAAACAACAAAAACAGTGTGCAAAAAGTGTAGCAAGGAAAAACTGTATTAGTACAGTTTCTCTGGGGATGTCTATCTCAAGGACACAGGTAATTCCAACATTTAAGGGATTTGAGTAGTAAAAGTGATTGTACCTCTAATGGCAGGATTAGTCTTTAAAAGAATGTAACATAATTTTCCTTTCCAAAACCACTACAGCATTTTTTTAAATAGTTTTATTCAAAGTTAGGGTTTTTGTTATCACAAATTACTGCAAATTGTTACTAGCATAATGTTCATAAATAGATATTTGGGTGTAACCTGAACTTACATATATAGTAATAGATTCTGGGCTGGTTGCTACTCCACAAGAAGTATGTTTGGGATTGTAATATTAATTTATAGTAGTACCAATAAAGGTTCTCATCTATTAGTAATTAATTATCAGATGAGAGAATGGGGAATAAAGTGGACCTATTGGAGGTGGTGCAGAGGAGGGTCACAAAGATAGGGAACTGGAGCACATTTCCTCTGTAGACAGGCTGAAAGAGTTGGAATCTTTCAGCCTGGAAAAGAGGAGACTAGCGATGGAACACGTGGCAATGGTTTTAATCTGAATGAGGGTAGGTTTAGATTGGACATTAGGAAGAAACTGAATGATCTCTAAGGCTATTTCCAACCCAAACCACTCTATGGTCCTATGTTTATCATGTGCTCTTTAAATCCACGGTGCACTTTGCTTTAAACTGAGCAGTCTGGTCCCTTTATCTCAAAAGGGGTACAGAAGGAAAGTATTATAGAAAAGAAAGAAGGACAGGTTTCCATGCTAGTGCATGACAGCCAGGAGAGCAGGCAGTAAGAGAAGGGTGTGACAGGGGTCTGTGAAACCCTGAGTGGGTTGCAGGAAGGAATAAGGATCCTGTTCTTATTTTCATGTTGGAAGAGAAAGTACAGCCTGGAGACAACCACTGAAACTACAAAGTGTCAGACTGAAAACAGGGCAGCAGCTTTTCACATTTTTGTAGGTAATAAACATTTACGTGACTTCCAGGGGCAATTTAATGAAAGAGATGCCCCTTAAAGGACTATAAAATAAATAATAATAATAAAAATTTTAAAAAGTAGCACCTCTGCTGCTCTGAATCGGGATGCAATTCAGCAACTTGATTGTCCGCAAAACTCAGGAAAAAAATTGTTCTGCCTAGAGAGAGAGAATGGATCTTTCCCCTTATTTGGTGTATTTACCAAAGCATGTGGGAAGGCTCTCAGGGCAGTTAGATCTATTCTATGTAGATATCTTAATTTAAAAGCATGCTGAAACAAGAGCCTTGCACTTTTGTGCAGCCATATGTGAAGTACTATAGCTGGACTAAATGATGAGTGGTAGCCTATGATTTCAATGAGTGTGAAAAGCAGGAAGGACTTGAGCTCTTAGCAGAAAGCTATCCTGTCAATATATTGTCTCACCTGAAAAGCAGAATTTTTGCCCCTGTCACTCTGTATTTTTAAGGAAGCCTAAGTGTTAGCAAGTATCACACTGCATCTGTAATGTGAAAAAAAGCAAATAGGCTTTTTTGAAGAAGAACACAATTATACAGCAAGAAGAATAACGTGCTATGATGGTGCAGCCTGCCTTTTATTTTTTCTTTCTCTGAGGGTTTGTTGTTTCAAAATCTTTTGCACATGCACATTTGTTTAGCATTTTTCACTTTAGAAACTACCCCAATTTGATTTCAAATTGCTGGAGTCATTTAAAGGGAGGGGAAAAATGGGAATAAACTATCACCCATAGTTGTGTAGTACTGCCTGACTTAAGTGAAATCATGTGAAGTGCTACCCTGGCAGCCCAGCATCTGCAGAGCTCCTTGCCTGTGTGGGTATTCTGTTTGCAGGGCTGAGAGCTCAGATGGCACAGAGCAAAGTATTGGGTGTGGCATCAGAACCTAAACAGCACTGAGGACTTTTGCTGGTTATTTTATATTGCATGAAACCTCAGTGCACCCCACTCCACCTCTGGATTGCTCATTTTCAAAGTGTTTCTTACACCCTGGTGCAGTGGAGGGTCCCTGTCAGGGTTTTAAGTGTCAGGTTCACTTGAAACTTTATGAGAAGGAAATCAAGACAAGGAGGAAGGAAATAGGATGGTGACATTTTGAACTGATGATTAACTCAGCAGAATTACAATGGACCAGCTGACATTTTCTTACCGTGCTGTCTGGGAGACCTGCCAGTGTGGAATTATATTAGTCAATGTGTGAACTGACAAGATGCGTGGTCTGGTGTTTGCAAGAGAGAACAAGATTTAGGTTGCAGATAGAAGCCTTTGTCACCTTATTCCAATGTGAATCAAAAGATAAATGGAAGTGTTTTTATAAAGACCAAGTAGTTTTCCCCCAATTAATGCTGCAATTATCATCATAAGCTTTGCAGAAGAGTTGCTGCCTTTATGAACATCTCCAGTTTTCTAGGAATCAAGCAATTAATAGCAGTTGGTTTTAAAAACCTGATCCTGGAAGGGTCACAAATGCTGGAGCAAAAGAAATATTAGCTCTGAGAGGAGAGCTAAGAAACTGGTCCTCACTTTCACAGAAATATTATTTCTGTCTCAGTACCATCCAAGGATATAAAAATCCCAGAAGCATAAAATAAAAATAATAGGATCTGAAAATAATAGAACCTGAAGGACCATCTAACTTCTCAGTAATTTTCCATTGCATATAGTAAGAGCCAGGCAGTCAAAATACTGAACCAGAGCAAATGCTGAATGAGAGAAATTGCTAGGGAAAGGTTGGTTCTCTGTGGGATCACACCCCTTTTGAGAAAATAAGACTACAGCTTCAAAATGAACTGAAATGGTAGTGAGAGTTAAGGGAGGTGCAGATGAGCAGCAAGTGTCCACTATGTCTGAAATCTCTATTTTCTGTTGTTACTATTCCAAAGCTTGGAACAAGAAGTATGATGTTTCAAGTATTTTTTGGTTTACTTGAAATAGACTCATTCTTTTCACAAGCATGATCATATTTCTTCTGTAAATATATGTTTTGAATCTCTCAGCAGTAAGATAGGCAGAAATGGAAAAAGCTGCTGTCATTGAGGCTTGCACTGCCTTACCCCTCCCTGCAAAGCAAACTGTTCTGAAGGTACTGTGGAGAACAAGAAACTTGTGGGTGAGTCTGGCAGGCAGCTGGCATTCAATGTTCCACAGGCAACAGGTCCCTTGGGTCTGAGTGCTATGGGCTTCTGTAAAGAGGATTTTTCTGAAGGGACTCTTGCATTTAAAATTAGAAGAAAAGTTAAAAATGTAAGTTGGGGAAATGGTGGGTAAGGATGAATTGAATGGCAAATAGTAATAACTCTGCAGACATACAAATAGCAAAGTCAATTCTGTTGCCAGGGATGGTATAAAATCCTTTTGTTTTCCCTCTTCTTTTGCAGCTTTTCATGGAATAGTCTGTCTTTTTCCTCTTTGTATTCTAAGAATAGACACAGTTCAGGTTTTGACTGTGAGAAATTAGTTTTGGGTAGTTCTTTTTGTGGATAAAATGTTGTTTCCCTTGCTGTAGGAGTGTCTTTGATTTCATAAAGAATAGTGATTGATCCTGTTGTTGGTTTATATCCTGGGAAAAAAATAATGAAAAAATATTGAGGCAGGTAGTTTGTGATTGCTCATGAGTCCCAGCTGTGAAATACCTAAGGCTGGAAAGGCCTTCTGAGCTTTGCCCAGTTGGGTTTTGGATATTTCCTGAACTGGAAACTCCAAATCCTCTTTGGGCAGGCTGTTACAGTGTTTTGTCACCCTGACAATAAAGCAGTATTTTCTTATGTTTAAAAGGGATTTTCTATATTTCCCTTTGTGCCTCTGCATCTTGTATTCTTACTGAGTTCCACTGGGAAAAGTCTGGCTCTGTCTCATTTACCATCCTTCTCCCTGCTTCAGTCAGGTTCATATGCACATAATATCTCCTCTAAACTTTCTCATCTTCATCCTAAGCAATCCCAATGTTCTCAGCATATTTCAATCATCTCCATTGTCCCTTTACTGGACACACTCTAGTGTGTCTATATCTGTCTTGAAGGGCAACTTAAAGAGTCTTTAATCTCTGAAAAGAATGACAAAAATACAGACTTCTAGAAACAGTCTTTGTGATACAGGGCTTTCAGATACCTGATTGTCAAAATTGGAATTTGAGAGAATATATCAGTAAATCATTATAAATCAGTAAATCACTTGACCTTATCTAAATCTCACCACACAAATAGAAATTTGTCATGCCTTCTCAGTAATATTGTTCCAATGTGATACCTGATAATCTCTGAAGGAAGGGAGAAGGGATAGAAAAATAAAACCTCCAAATTTGACCCCAAATTATATTTTTGTTAATGTGTTACCCTTTAATTATATTATTCCAATACTGAAGGAGTGATACAGAATCCTTATTTTGATATTTTCGGGCTCTTAAAAGTTGGACTGCTAGATAATACTGCCAGAGCTAAATAGCTGATTGTGTGTTCACTGGAGAAAAGTGATATTACTCCATGGGCACATGAGCTATAGTAATATTGAAACATTCCATGGAACTGAAGATTGGATTCTGAAAAGTGTGCAGCTTCCAATGATTGCTGTAAACACCATTTTAAAAAGGCAGTTTTTCAGAGGCATGGAAATGAGAGCTAAGCTTTATAGAAAATCTATTCTGGATGGCTTCATTATATGAACAGAAAAGAAGAGCTAGTAGTGATTTCACATTAACTAAACTCTATAAGCAAAATATAAATATTTGGATAGCATTTGAACACAAAATTCTTTTGCATTTTTCCTAGACCTGAAGCAAAGTCAGGAAGTGCTGTTAGAATAGGGGAGTGAATGGATGCCAGCAAACAGCAGTGGCAAGGCTAGTTCTCCAGAAGAAGGCAGAGTGGAAGTGCAGCTAAAGAGAGAACATCATTGATACTGTCCTGAGAGGGGCAACGTGGCATTGGCTTGCAGGAGCAAAGCCAGGAAAAGAAGTGAGGTTGCTATTTATGGCAATTTAATCCTTTAGGTGTGTGGTATGACATGTTATCTGCATGTTTCCAAACTGCAAAAATAGCTGCAGTTCCCAGGGGTAGAGAAATCCCTGTGCCACAGCTCAGGGTGGGAATATTGCTGTCATCAATGCCAAGCACCACCACTGTAAGTCCATGGGGAGGTTTTTTGCCTTTGCAGTTCCCCACTATCCATGAAACCAGACTGTCTTGAAAAGCCCTTGGTAAAATGAGCTCGAGATGTGATGTCAGGCTCCCTGACATGTAAAGCTTCCTCTTTCACAAGGCACCTTTTCCTCCCTCTCTCCCCAGAGGGTTTGGTGGTTTGAACCTTTCTTCCTTCGAACATCTCCCCACACAACACATGGAATCAGTTGTTCAAGCCTCTGATCCACCAAGTGAACTGAGACAGTGCACGGGCCCTTCCTCCCACACTGAAAAGTGAATCTAAATTCACTTTCTAGTGAGTAATTTGAGAGAGAAGAAATGAATGGGGGAGATATAACTTGTGTTGAGCTGATGAGCTGGAGAGGAGCCAGCTCAAGTCCAGGAGGAGGATGCTATGCTGTAATGTTCACAGAGAGCTTGAAGGCAGCATAAAAAAAGGAAAAAGGAAAAGTACCAATATTTCAAGAACAGACATGGGATTAATTTAGACTGATACAATAGGTCTTCTACAAAAGAATTGGCTCAAATCTATTTAATAATAATAATAATAATAATAATAATAATAATAATAATCTACCCCCCAGCTAGAGCTCTCCAAGCTTAAGTTAAATTTTAGAGTAGTTGCAGGTAGTTATTTTTTGACTAAATTTCAGTGGTTTGCAGGCTGTTATAGGAATGAGGGAAGAGAACTAAAGGTGAAAGCCATTACTGATTTAGTGATTTAGTCCTGTTTCTTGCCAGAAAATGAAAAGCCTGTGCCTGAATGCCTGAATATAGGCAGAAAACCAGGACAAAGAATCAACTGCTGAGAATGTCAAAGGTCCAAGGTTTCTCTATTCTTTTTCACAAGTCAACCTAAAAAAAAAATTTCACACTAGCATTTACTTGAAGCTTTCTTGTTTGGTTGGTTTTATTTGGAGTGTTTCTGGGCTTCTTTGGATTTATTCCTGTGCTCCTTTATCACATGGGCATGCCCACCCGAATGGATCACTTTCTGGAGGATTTTGATCTAGCCTGTAAAAGCATTCCCCCTCGCAGTTTTGGGCTTTCTGTAATCGGGATTGAGCAGTAATTTCACACTCAAGAAAAGCTTCATGTTCTTCAGTTTTAACCAGTCACAGGAAATCATTGCCAGCACCAGCAAGGTACAGGAAATTAGCTAACAAACAATGAATTGAAAACCTTTTGGACATGTACTTTTCCCACTTTCTTCTAGAAAGAAGTGTGGCTTGCTTGTTTCAGAAAGGTTTTCTTTGAGCAAGGTTTTATGGTACATTAGTCATTCTTTGGGGATTTTGTGATGCTGGGGTCACCCTGCATCCTGCTGCCTAATTAGCCAAAGGCAGCAATGCACAGTGAAGGGACTGGCAGCCCATTTTAGGGACAGCTAATGGGATCTCAGGCCCACTGTATGCAGTGGGTCAGGTAGCACAGCTTGGGATCAGGTTGTGATCATCAGAATTTGTTTTGTTGCAATTGTTAAATGCCCCCAAAAGACCTGCAGGAAGATCATCACCTTCCTATTGTGAGTGGACTTTGCTTTTATTCCCTGTCATTGGTATATGCAGATGGTTCTGAAGGAATAGGATAATGTGAAATTCAGAGGAGTGTTTTTACTTCCCTCTGGTGAATGAATTATATTGGAAATTTGGCTTTAATGATGTGTTTCTTTGACATTCTTCCAACCATAGTAACTTTCTGCCTTGTGAAGTCATGTGTGAACTAAATAAATGCTTTCCTGGGAGCCTCATTTGCCATCTATGCTGGTAGCTAGGTATTAGGTAGTCATTTTGCAGCTAATGAAAGATAAATCAAAGTCACTGCAGGTGATTCATAGAGGGAATATTTCCCTTCTGTTTAGACACAGGGAAAGGATGTCTGATTAGCTGGCAGGTCTACATTTTTATGTTTTAGGAAGTTCAGGTCCAAAGTAGGACAGTTGCTTATTGTTATAGCTGAAATTAAAATGCAAGCACATTAAACTTAACATTCTCACTTGGAGTGCAGAACACAATAATCAGAGGTCATGAGCATCCTTCCCTTAAGGGCAGTGTCTGAGCAAAACAAAACTCAGCTTTTTCCTGTCTCCTAGATGCAGGTAACTTGCTGCATACAATTTTGTTATCTAGCCACCCAGAAGAGAATTATGCAGAAGAGTATAGGTATGGAAAGCATGTGGTCCCCAGGACTGTGGACAATTTCCTGAAAAATTGTGAATTAATTAATTGTAAATTTACCTAGTGTTTTCTGTGTGAAATTGTTGACAGATGGATTAAAAACAGCCAAATACTGAAGTTTTAGTGAGGAAAGTGAGGGCAGTGGTGATGGTCAGGCTGTATTCCTTTGTTGCTCAGAGATGCTGTGTACGTTCTGTGCTAAATGGTTTGTTTTTCAGGGTTGATTTTAAGGTGCCACATGACGGAGCTTTGAGCAGTGTTCTGCTTCTTCCCCAAGTCTGGCATTATGTCATGCTGGTACCAGGTACCTCAAGCTGCCCTGCTTTAAAAGGAGACACCTCTTGCTGCTTTTGCTTTTGCACCCCAGCAGCTCTGCCCTGGGAGAAAGGGGAGCATCCCCTGGAGCAGCACAGCTGGCATGGAGGTGTGGGGTATTCTGCTGCAAAGCAGGAGGAGTGTCCAAATATCACTTGCTGGGAGCTAAGCAGAGGTCAGTGGAATGATTTGGTGCAGCTGGAATGGGAATAGGATTACTGATTTGTCTTCCACAAGTAGAGTGGCTTCAGCTCTAAGGACAGCTCTCTTGCTGCCTCTACCCCATCCAGCAGTGGCCAGTGAAAGCAAAACCCTCTGTTATTGTCTGAGTGCTGCTCTGCAGAGTGTTAAACAGTCCTCCTTCTTAACATCTGGAAAAGCTTTTGCTCTCAGTATGTTAAGCAATAGTTTGGCTCTCAGTGAGAAGACACCTCTAAGTACAAATTAAATAAACTAGCTTTCAGCTGGGACGTGGTGGCCAAATCTAAGTGCTGGACTTAAGTGTATCTAATTCAATATTTGAGAGTTCTTGTTCCCTAAGACAGGCAAACCATGAACAATGTGTTGCCACAGCAACAGGAGTCTGACAATGTTTTGGATACTATTTTCAGCTAAGTGCATGTAAAATATCTGCAATTTTTTAAAAAGCTGTAATAACTACTCTAAGTGTGTTTATGCCTAAAGTGAATTTTTGTACTTATGTATTCCTATCCAAGAAGTTAAGAAAATTTTTGTAAAATGCATATTACCAGCATATCTAGACTATTTAAATTGTTAAAATGTATCAAAATAATATTTTAGCAGTTCTCAGTTTTATTTATTCTTTGTCTAATATAAGGTAGTTTAAGTAATCTTTGTTCATTTTTAACTACTGATAGAAAGTACAAAAAATGAGAACTGTTAAGCATGTTCCATAAAAAGTAATTTCTAAACTTCAGTCACATGTAAGAGAATAAATTGTGTGCCATTTGCACAGTGTAATTTGGCATCCATAGTCACTAAGGAAGCAAAATTAGGTCAAGAATACATCTTCATTTCTAATCAAACTATTTATTTCAATGTATTAGATCACTGCAGAGCTGATAATCTCCCTCATGGTTTTCACACCTACAGACAGCTTCTTAAAAATAGTGTTGACTGCCTTTTTCAAGCTGCAATAAAATTGTCTCTTGCCAGGAAGAGTAAAAAGTCTGATTTTTAATATCCTAATATTAAAATAAACAAGCCTGGGTTTCTTTGATGTACTCAAAGGCTTGCTTTATTTTCGATTTCCATTTGGCTGAAGAAGTGAAGTTCAGTAATGTTCAGTGTTGGCTTTAGGTCTGAGCACCTGAGTGTCTGCAGCAGAAGATGCAGGTGCAGATACCCAGCAGAAGGCAGTGATGGTGTCAGATCATTTTCCTGCTGGATCTGGGGAGTGTTGTTGGGCTCATCTTCTGGACTGTTTCAGCCAGGTGCTCTATGTCCCAGGTGGGATTGGGGCAGAGAGAGGCTGACTTTCCATCTGGTGCTTGATCATTGCTGCTATGCATATGTGATTAGGAGGGTCTAGCATTTTACTGCATCTTTACAAACCCACCTTTACTGAGGAGATGATTGGAAGGTAAGATCCCAAATTCCCACACATGTGGGGGTGAAAGCAGAAATGTGTTGGAATCAGGGTAGATGTCTCTGTGTGAGTATCTGGCCATTTCCATAAACAGAATTATGATGTTCAGGAGGTATGTGTGTGCTCAAGTTTGATTTCTCTAGCTTCTTCCATGAATCCACCTATGGGCAAAACAGTGAGTATTCAGATGTTACAGGCAGAAAAATATCCAATTTTTCTCCCAGTGATGCTGATACTGGAGCCTCACAGAGTCCAACATAGATTGGTCTTGTTATTTGACTGATTTGGTAGCTGTGAGGAGTTGAATGTTAAGTGCAGCTTACTGCAGGCTATTATAATGTTAGGTTGGACATACTTGAATTTTGTCATTGTTGCAAAAGACTATAACTACAGAAATTGCACAAGTCACTTCTTTAGGATAAGGTTTGAGAAAAAGCAATTAGTGCAGAGAATAAAAGACCATGTTTCCTTGTGAGGAAGTTTTATCTTCTGTAGGAAGCATTCCTTCAGAAAAACTGCCAGACAATGATGTCTGTAGAAAGAGAATTAAAGCAAATTGAGTTTATTTCTGGGCTTAGGATGACTGCATGGGAGTGCTTTGGGTAAAGTATTCTCTGAGTTCCACAGAAGCTTATGATGAATGTCACTGCAAGGCACTAATGCACTTCTTCAAGGAGACGGGTGTTTAAGCTGTGGGAACTGCTCAGGCTCTGAGCAATCACATCTCATTCCTGGAACCTGATGAAACTAGGAAGCAGCATAACACATTATGAGCACTAGTACATACAAAGGGCAATATTTCTATGCAAGGAGGGACATGGAAAAATTTAGTGTTTTTTTTCCTTTAGTGTCTCTTTCTGAAATTACTCACTGCTCCTCAGTCATTTAACTTGCACCAAGTTAAGAGGCAGAGTCCTTCCTTGGAATGATTGTTATTCTGCATTTCTGTGAATAATCTAACTTGAGGTCTGTGTTGTGTTATTCCAGGTTGATGTTGAAGTAATTGCATTGATGTTGATAGGTATGGAAATGGGATAAGTCAAAAGGTCCTTGTAGGTTCATAAATCCATGTTTACCCCAAAGGTAACCCTTTTTCATGGTTACTATTTCCTTTTCTGATCCTTATGCTGTCCTCTGACTTTTAAATAATTATTAAGAATAAAACCAAAATAAATAGTATATCTTTAAGATAGCCATTCTTCAAAAGGACAGAAGCTTTTCTTTTTTGAGGAAGAAAATGCCCAGTTGAAACTTCAAAGGGATAACTGCACAGAACTGATTGAGCTCTTAATGCTTGAAAACACATCAAAGAATCCTGGACTTAAAATCTTCATATTTTATCCATGAGCTCCTCAGAAGGAAATGAATCAGCATCAGTGAATTTGCAAACAAGACACAAAGGCGGAGCATTTAGAAAAGAACCCTATTTTGAGGAGGGCTCTGGAAACCTACTATAAGAAAACGTCATAACCAATACTGACGCAAGGAGAAGAACAGTGCCTAGATTAGGAAGTACTTTAGCCTTCAACCACTGAGTCTTCGTTTGCAATCTATACCTGATGAACAGCAAGTCCTTGTTCATGTAATGAGTCAGCTAGCAAGACTTCAATGTCCTTTTTCCTACTGCAGGGACAGACACATCATAAAATGCCTGTTTTTTATGGGTCTTGGCTCCAGTGCTGATTGAGGTTGGAGGCTGAATTTTTGTTCCAACCTAAAGATGTGTGTCAGCATATCCTTGACCCAGGTTGTGATTTCTGACCCCAAATGTATTTGGAATGGCAGGCTGACAGCATTATCAAAAGGTCACCTAGACCAGTCTTTCTAAAACAGGATGAACTATTCCTTCTTCCTGCCAAGCGTGTCAAACCTGTTTAAGATGCTCTATGGAAAAAAGACTGGTCTTCCCAATGCTTCTTGCTCACATAGGTGTGAGGAAAAATCTTTCTAACTTAAAATGGGCTAGGTCTAGGAAACGCTTCATATCCCACCCACTGTTCACTCGCATCATATTTGGTAATTCTAAAATCTGTAGGTAAATGTAATAAAAGGACATAATTGAATTTTTATATTTTTTTTATCCTTTTTGCCCTGAGTCTGGAAAATCCTGGCCAATTTCCTGGAGCCATGATCCTCATGTCTATCCCTCCTTTTCCAGGGTATACACAGGCTTTCTCAGCTGAGGTGGTCAGCCAAGTTTGGCTAGCATGAGTAATTCCCTACAAGAAGCTGGCAGAGATCCCTGCTGTCCCTTGCTCAGTGACTTTTATCAATGAGGGTGCTGTTTTTCTTTGAAATGTCTTTTACTGCACTGACCTTCTAGCAGGAAACCTTTAGATCTCTTTTCTCCTATTTCTGTCTTTAACTTAAATATTCTTTCTTCCCACACCCAGGTCTTTTCTCCTCCAGCAATGTTCTAAAAATATTGAACCAAGAAATTAATGTCTGCTTACTTCCATGTCCCCAAAGAAGAGTAAAAATCAAGATGTTAAAGCAAGTTTTCATGCTTTGTTCTTCCCCATTTGTTCTACAGCACTGAGAAATTGAGATGTTAATAGGCAGGGCAGCAGGCCAGATATCAGTGCAGCGCAGAAGGTGCTTGCTGGAAGTATATACGATTTTATGCCTGCATTTTTCTTTTGTAGCTTAATGTGTAAGGAAAGACATTACATTTTTCTGGGAGCATAGCTGATTGATTGAAAAACTTGACTGGAAATAAAGAGGTCTGCTATAGAGTGTTCCAGAGACGCTAACCTCCTTTATTCATTATTGCTCTTCTTTCATCTTGCAAGCTTAGCCACGGTCTTTACTCTTTGTCTTTAACATTTGGAGAATGCAGCCTTTCAAAGATTAGTCTTTAAAAATTGACTGGCATTTCTAAGGCTGGCTATTGTAGTTGTTTGGAATGCTAGTAATCTTTAATTGTTCCTATGTATAATGAAATAAAGGTCTTGTGGATCTAAGGAAGAGGAAGGAAAGGTTAAAATAGGTCACCTGATAGAAATCAGGTGCTGTCCTCTCAGCAGCTATGCAAAGAGCTCTGGATAGCAAAATGTTCAGTGAAATCTCTGCCACCTGCCTGGTTAGGAGAGCTCTTGCTGTTAGGATCACCAAGTGGAATATTATACATTCTTACCAGAACAAATATGGTTATTTTACATTCATACAATACTTTGAGATAAATTATTTAGTATCAAAACTTTACTCATTAATAGGGAATGTTTTTGTATTGCCTTAAAGTTTATTAACAGGCTCTTGCTAAGCTTTGTTGCACTTTTTGATTTAATGTCACAGTTCACTGGAGATTGAATTTGCAGAGACATAACTTTTTCAGATGTCTTAGCATCTAAAGTTTTGGTAGAAACCCCAGACCTTCCTGGAATGTTGACTGTCTGATACTGCCTTTTAGCTTTCTCGCTCTTTTGTAGCACTTCAGCCTAATTCCATTGAGCATGTGTTCACTCTGTTGGGAAATAAAACCTGAAGGGTTTAGACATTTGAGATTTGCTGAGAAGTGCGTAGCCATTCATCTTCTTTATTGTCACTTCTTAGCTCCACCAGCTGAGTTTGGTAAGTGAACATATGGCATGGAAACCGTGATAGACTGTCCTGTCTCTCCCAGCCTGCCTTGTGTCTAGCTCATCTACTCCTACTTTTTTTTCTTCTCATCTACTTTTAGGAGGAGTCATTAGGTTGATATCAGTAAGTATTACAAACTGCAAAATAGTAACTTTGACATATAAAGAGCTATCTTCATGAAGATCTCCTCTCTGAAGAGACATGAGAGCTTGGTTGTTTGAAGTATTCATGGATTGTTCTGAAATAGTTTAAGACCAATCTTTTAAGTTATCCTTGTATACCTTTCTTGCAAGCAAAGCATTCCTATGAGATGAACTGTGTTGTGTTCATCCCTCCTGTAAGGGTCACCCTCAAAATACTGCACACTGGGAATTGTCCCTAGTAAGATGCATAATACGCATTTTTTAATATGTAGAGTCCTTGTTGGATGAGAACAGAGCAAAAGCCAGAAGAAAACTTAGTTATACCTGTGTTGCATCCCATATGTTGATTTCTATGTGGATCTCTTGTGGATAGGGCTGGAATTATCATAGAGCTCACTGTGTTACTCAAAGTGATCTGTCTGGAAGGCAGGTCTTTCCACATCTACACACCTTTGAAATTACTTCAGGGCTACTCTCATGGCATTTTCCATTCCCTTGAAATACACCTTTTTGTCCACAATAGAAGTGTGTGTTCTCTAGCCTTTTGTTTTTAATGATTGCCTGTCTGGATGCATAGGGAAACACACCCGACAAGGCTCCTAAACGTATTTTGCTGCAGGAGCTTCTTCTACCCATTCTGACAATTTGTGGGGTTTGATGAATGAATTCAGTGATAGCCGTGGAGGAAAACTTCATTTCTGTAGCACACTGGGTTTCAACAAGAGATCTGATCCAGAATAGATGCAGCTCCTACCCTGGGGGTTCAGTATAAAATGAAACTCATGGAAGCAACAGTTTCCTTGACAGCTGCAAACTTTTGATGTGGTCTTTTCAGAGCTATTACACAGGGTCAGGATAAGACTATTAAATGGGCCTTAACATAACACTGCCTTTAATCAGAGAAATTGCCATTGCATGGAGGGGCTTCTAGAAAAACTTTGAAAATATTTCCCCAAATCACTTGGCAGTCTCATTTTGCATGAAACCAATGGCACATTTCACTTTTGAGTTCCAAGTAATGGGATTTTCTTTCTGTGACAAAACACTACTTCATTTTTGCTTTGGCTAAGAACAGATCCAGCTGGTGCTGGGTAATAGAGCAAGTACAATGCTAGTCACTGGAATTTTGTGCTAGGTCAGTTTCTACATAGCCATTTCATGGAAAAGGAGTCTCCAAAATACATTGGCTTGGTTCTTTCCTTTTTCCCTACCCTTGCTTTCAATTAGAAGTATGAACTGTCCATCAGCTGTGAACTCCCTTCTGAAATTTAAAGTTGCAGTTGTCTGCAAGTAGTGAACCTGGCTTGAGTACAGCTTTTAAAAGAAGTACTGTTAAAGTAGCCAGCTAAGTGGATTTAGTATGTGTGTCACATTGACAGATTGTTACTGCTGTATTTAGTGCTTCAAAATAACTATTTACCTGTGAAGAAGTTTGTGCATAATATTAGGGGCTTCAAAACTTCAGACTAGAAATGTTTTAGGATACAGCTAATGTTATCTCCTGTAGATGCACTGTTGTATCTTTTGTGCCAGAATGAAGTCAGTATTTGTACATGGCCAGATATCTAGAGTTGGAAAATAAACCATAAAATTCAATCGGCATTGATATTTGGCCTTCAAAATATTATTTATACAAATTACGTTGACAGCCATAGTACATCTGGCTGCATTCTGTTTATTCCACACTTGATGCCTGCTCCTAGAAGGAAACCACTGCAAAAGTTCTGCAGGGGAATAGAGAAATGGGAATTAATCCACTGGATAAGGCAAGCTGGAGGGAAGGAACACGAATATTTCTTGGCCCCCTGTAATTAAGTATTTGCAGTCATTATGGAGAATAACTATTATAGGCATATTTTGGTTTGAAACGGAATATCCTCTGTGGGCTTTAGGAAGTATTGGCAGCTTAACACATTTGGGACTTGGTACCAAGAAAGTAACAGAGTATTGAGGAAGTAATGAAGTGTCTTAACAATTGGAAGCACAATTATGTTTTTAATTACATTGCACAATGATTTTAAACAAGTGGAGAAAGCCATGCTATAACAGCTCTCCCATTTCTATGGGATTGGGTGTTGGGAACGTCCAAAGCAATTTTGCAATCAAATGTTGCAGGTGTTAATTAATGTGAGAATGATCAAGTTTTGCTTGTGTACTCAGCAGAGGCCTAAACTTGCATCAAGACAAATTAAGAAAGCTGAGTCAAGCTTAGCACAACCAACTTTACAGCCGACTGCTCATCTGCAGCTCAGGCCTAAGGCATCCAAATTGTATTATACAACCCAAGGAGCAATAAAAGGCAGCCACCAGCACAAACATTGGATTTGATGCATTCATTTTGCTGTCAAATGTACTTACATTGCAATGCTTGTGCATTTGGCTTGTACAGCTTTCTGTCATCATATTGTTTCTCATTACAGGGCTCCTGAAGAAGGAGGCACTGGGATATTTCATTTTTTCTTTGGTGGTCTCAGCCAGTTACTTGAATACCTGCTTTCAGGTTCACATTTTTCTGGTTATACTTCCATCTAGAAACATTCCTCTTTACTCCATAAGCTATGTCATGGAGAGATCAAGCCTCTCTCAAGGGAAGACTTGAGAACTCCTAACACAGATCTTATCTAAGCAGCATCTGAAGTTTTTGCCCGTAAGACAGCTTTTGCACGTTGTTGCCTCCTCTTTTAAGCAAAAATCAACAAGAAGAGGAAATTGATACTTGGATCAGTTGCTTCCTATGTGCTTCCTATGTGAACTAAATGTTTGTATGGAAAAAAGAAAGATGTGTTCAATGTGTGAAGGGAGAGTGGAATATCTTCAGTAAAAATGCCAACAGTTTATGAAATCTCACCTGTTTTCTGATGTGTTTCAGAGGGGTTAAAGGATGAAGGAGGTTTAATTTTTATTCTGAGGAATTTGGAGAGAACTATGGATGCTGTGGGTGATTGGCTGATGGCCTTTCATGGAATTAACTATCCATCAAATCTAGGCTGCTGGGTTGCTTCAAGAGGGATTTCAAGAAAGAGGTTTCTAGTACAGCAATTTGTCCAGTGATTCAACCATGTAAAATCTGAGTAACCAGATTTCAAAAGGGTCTTTTGTTACCCTCTTATTCTGAGAAATCAGGAGAAAATACAATTTCATCTCAAGTTAAAGGAGAATGATTGCACTAGTAGAGCCTGGGAGTTTAGCCTGGGAAGCTTTCACAGGGTCTGAGGGATGGCTGCGGAGCCACCTGTGCTGATCAAAGGACAGGCTGGTGGGAAGACCAGAGCTGAGCACACCGTATCTTCTCCCTAGCTGATGTGGGAATTTACTATCTGCCAGCTTATCAAACTGAAAGGGCTCAGTGCAGGGCTGTAGGAAGGCCAGTGCTGGCATAGAGAGAGTGCAGGGCCACAGTTTGTGACGGACAAAAAAAAATCAGGAGTGTGACAGAGTGTGATTAGATCAGCCCAGGCTAACTTGGCAGCAGATGTTTAATTTTTTTTCAGTGTTGTGACTGATTCTATGTCTTGTACATCCCCCCAAAGTTTTCCCTCCTTGTCCATGTCTCCTAGTGAGCCCAGTGTCCTCTAGGCAGCACCACATGGCTCTGGCTATGCTGCTTCACTGGTGCTTTCAACATCCTAGAAGTATGTATGGCCAACAAAACTGCGCTGAAATTGCAAGCTGTTTGTTGTTTCTGAAATTCTAATACAAAGCATCCCCGAAACCATGTTTTTTCATGAGCTTTGGGTCTTAGAGGTGGCACATATAGGGGAGAGAAGTAGTATGGAATTAACACAAGTAATCAGTCGGGTTCACAGCAGCTGGCTTGAAGTGGTGCAGCACCAACAGGGATTTTCCTGGGTGAGGCTTTGGACACATAGCTGAAGTTTCCTTCCTTGTTACTTGTGGTGGTTTGTAGCTCCTAGCTATTCAGATAGCAGTCCGAGGTGGATGTGGAATAAATAAATCATGGGCTTGGGAAAAAAATAAGTGCATGGCTGCATTTCAGATGTTACTTGTGTTGCAGTTAGAGAACCACCACTGCCAGTAGAATCATGGAACTATAGAATCAAGAACGGTGGAGTCGTGGCATCATAGACTCATAGAATGGTTTGTGCAGGAAGCAGCATTACAGATCATCTAGTTTCAAACCCCTGCCATGGACTGGGATGCCTTCTGCCACCCAGACTGGCTGTTTGCCATGTGGAGGCTGCAGGCCTTTGCTGAGACTTGGGTGATGACAGTCGGATCTGAGCAATGGTGAGCTCTTGAAACTCCCTTTGTCCAGAGGTGGGATTTGCAATGGATTGTCATTCCCAGCTACCTGCTGTGGTTGTGAGGGTGACCCAAGGTTGTAGGTAGCATGGTTACCTGAGCAGGGTGCTCGACTCCCCTGATAGTGCAAAGAGAAATGGGTGAGTCAATGACTATCACCAAAATGATGCAGATTCTCTCAAGGTTTGGCAAGATTTGGCTTTGCTTGTTAAATTCATGACAGCAGCTTTGCCCAGGTCCCTACATGCAGCTTGTGGTAATGGCTTGTGCCGATGAATGTGTCAGTCTGCAGTGTTGTTCTGCAACCTTTTCCAATGAACATTTGACTGTTAGCTTTCAATTCACATGTTTTAAATGTGATTTATACACAGTGCTTTTGCACTGTGCTGTTTCCTAAAGGATGATCGAGATGGGCTGTAAAGATTCTTGACTAACACATATGTGAAGTATGTGCATACAGAAGAAAATTGAACAATAGACCCTCTCTTCTTGGCACAAAAAAAGAAAAAAAACAAAACAAAACAAAAAGCTGAGCCAAAAACCAAAACCATGTACTTAGCATGTACCTAAAATAATTAAATGCTTAAAAATCGTCTTCAGCCTCACTGAAGAAACATAAACAAAAAAGTAACTCTACCTTTTATTTTGTGATAGTATTTCTATTGTTAATTTCTATTGTTATAAGTTTTATTTTTCTACCAGTGAAGTAATAAAGGCATAAAGGTTCTTGTGAAACCACTGTCTCAGGTAAACATTATTTATTCCCTCAAAAGAGATGCTGTGGTTTACTTTAATGGGGCAACATCTGTTCATTCAGAATTAAGTGAGTTCCCTGAACAATAATTATTCAAGATATTGCCAGTAAATGTGCCTGGCATATTTTTTTATAATAATAACATAAGCCCATACAACTGGAGGAAACGAGAACACAGTAAGTGCTCTTGTCTGCTTCCCCCTGTCCCCGCCTTGAGGGTCTCTTAACAAAGAACTTCACTACATAGTTAATTTTTTGGTCTGAATGCTTAAACATTGATAATTCTTTTTGCTGGAAAGACTTGCTATGTTCTCAATAGCAATAACTGTAGGAAGATCTCTCATTCTTCTGTTTGTGTGATGATAAGGAGTCAATAATCCAACAGCATTGTACTTAAGATGTTGCAGAGCCTGAGTATACAGAAGAAAATCCTAATACATTCTTTTTTATGTTGTTCCTCACCAGCAAAATTCACTAGCCAAGAGAGTAGGTCACTGACATTCAATCGATCGGCACACAGCAGTTTCTTATTCTTTAGAGTGGATTTTGAGATTGCAAATAGAAATTAAATCCCCCAAAGTATCACAGGAAGAGGATGGTGAATGTTGTCGCTTGTTTGTTTTGGGGTTTTTTTAACATTATAAAAATATTAAGTTGCATTGCAGTCATCTTAGACATCAATTGATAGGGTGTTCTTAAGTTTGGTAACCATTTCTCCTGTAACTTTACTCCTGTTCATTCATTGCAGAGGTTTCCTATCTCATACAACAGATAAAGACATGCTAACAAGCCGGTGGTAGAATTTACAATGTAGAATTTACAAAAGATGCTTTCTGTAAGCAATAGAATAGTATATCCGTGTTATTCAATGATCTTGGAACATATTTTCCTCTGTTGATTGTTAAGGAGAATTACAAATCAGACTACTCCATTTTTTTTCTTATTTCTCTATGGGCTTATGCTGTTCAAGAAAAAGGGAAGACTGGGTGGCTGAGTTAATGTCCCTCTATTTTTAATTTCTCTGGCTGGGATTACTACTTTCAGTGACACCTTTGTCCATTACAATTATATGTCACTTGATCTAGGACTGACAGAATCTCTATAAAGGTCAGTCTCTATAAGAACATGCTGGGATTTAGCTTCCCTAGAAGCATGCATCTTCACTGAAAGGGACAGAAGTGGTTAAATTTGTGGGGGAGTGGGGTAGAGGACAGGGAGCTTTTTTTGTTCCGTTATGAAGGAAAAAGGCTTTCAAATGGTTCAAGCTTCACTACTGTTAACAATGCAGACTATTGAAGGGATAGCAATCAGCCTACACACCAGACACACGGATTGAATTCTTTCTGCTTGTCATGTAACCAGAGATAAGAGTATTTTCCAGTGACTCTGATAAAATAAATGCTGTCATAATGATTCTGAGCGAGACTCATCCAGATGTTGCAGACTTCTTGCTGTGGTATTTATTCATAAATCTTGTTAAAATATAATCAGAGAAAGCATGTCTCAATTAAAACCATCAAAACTCTGTGACAATGTTCGTGCAAATGCAATAATAATCCTAATGTGTTGACACAAAATTTTTGTAATATGTTACTGGCATATTTGAGCCTACTGATTAGAGCTCACTAATTAATACAAAACTAGCTTCTTACAAGTGAAAGAGGACATGTAAGTTTCTCTGTACATGAAGGATTATGGATTATGCCCTTTTTGCCTGTGTGCCTATGACTGCTGGGACTTCCACAATGCTTAAAATTCATGAAGATTTTCATATGTATTAACTTGTACATGTGCTTATAACTTGCTTCCCCCACTCAGTCTATACAATTGTTACCTGTTCCTGGTGCATGGTACCACTTCATTCAAGTCTGGTTGTGCAAAATAATTAGAGAAGACCATGAAAATTAAATGGAGTTTTTATGAACAATTTAGAGGACAAAACAACTTGCATAAATTAAGGTATCACCACTCTTCTTTCAAACACTTGACTGTGCAACCAGAGCAGTCTGCTTTTGATTTCCCTCTGGTGAGCTGTATTTAAAGAAGCAAAAAATACTTTAATTCTGTGTTTCTCTCTAAATAATCTGCTGTCCTGCTGTAGGAATACTACTCAGTTACCACTGGGAGAGGATGGTTCTGAGCTGATGCTTCTGTTAGGATGTAATCACGCCATGACAGATTTAACTGTGAAGCTTTAAGACTACTCATGAATGCCAAAAGGAAACAACTTAGCTTGAAAATTGTAACATCATGTGTCAAATATAATTCAGGAGCAGAAAGAGCATGGGGATAATTCTTGACGTGTATGCTCAACTTTAAAGCTGGATGAGCTTTTTGGGGACTGGAGTGCGGCAACAAAGCCTTGAGGATACTTACAAGTTAAGGCATGACTGACCAGATGAGTCTTAGCAAGTTCAGGAGCATTCAGAGTACTGGATGGAGGAAGGCTAAGCACCCTTGGTTATTTGATGTGCACTAGCTTGCTGTTCCCCTCGTGACTTATTTGTGACTGCCACCGCCGTGAGATGAGTTAGGACTCCTGCTAAAAATTTGTAGCGAGCCTGATAGAAACAAATTCTCACACTGCAGGACAGAAACCACAATGCTGAGGCTTGTAAGCTGCAAATTGATTCTGCGAGGCACAACTGTGCAAGCCCAATGGCTTTATCTTTCAATAACATTGCGCACTGTTGCAAATGGTTCCCTGGGATTCAGATGTGCTCTGATTGCCTCACCCCATACCAGAGGGTTTTCCCATCAATCTCTGACCACTGGCAGAGAGTTCCTCCTCTCCTGTCACTACACAGCTAACATTTTCACACTTGGGAGAAATGTGCAGGAGAGGCGTGCAGCTGTTGCACTGATACCTGGCTTTAAGGTTTCTTACATCCTGGCTTGATACTAGCCAGGCATCAGGAAATTCTCCTCAACTCAGATTGGTGAAGGTGAAACTGGAAATAAAAGAACATAAAACATGTTCTTAAAACCCTCTAAATTACAAACTAGGTCCAAGTTGCAAATTGTAGGAGAAGGAATGAAAGAAAACCGCACTTGATATAAATTCACTGATCTACAAAGTGTCTCTCCCTGTACTCAGGGGAGTTTCTTTAGAATTTCCTCTTGAGAGATCATGTCCTCCCACATGCCCTGTGTCTCAGACACTCTTTATACAGAGAGGTCCTAGAAGAGAATCTCAGCTATTACATCCAATGACTTGCAACTCTCCGGGGGTTCCCTTCAGTCACCCCATTTTCCTTTCCAAAATCTACCTTTGAGTTATTCAGGGAATATATTTTTAGCTTCTCCTGGTAAAAGGACTCTTTCACTTTTTGAAGATGCAGGCGATACTTTTGCAGGCTGGATGAGGTTTCCTGTGCTGGACTGGCCTGGGGTCATTCCTTAACTCTGAGAGTTATTTTCATCTCTCTCACTCCCACGGTGAGCCAATTTGTATGCTTCAGTGTGAAGTGTCTCCATCCACTAACCCTGTCTTTCTTCATGCACAAGCTGATGTAAAATGTATGTAGCTCATTTTTTCTTTTGAGAGTGGGTGCTTTGGGTGAAAAATAGGTTTGGAGCGATTGACTCTTCAAATCAATCTTTGGTATTCTAACACACAGAATTGAGCTACGTGGGTTTCCTTGTCCTTGCAAGCCACACTGAGAGGCAGGGAAGTGCTGTTCTCTGTATTATTCCTAGAAAACCAGAGCACAAAGAAGAGATTCCTCCAAGTATTTCAACAACCAGTATTGTTTAAGTGCCCCTCTATGGCTGAAACAGAGTGCAGGCCACAAGTCTCCTACTGAATACCCCAAGTGCCCAACGAGTCTTTGCATCTTACGTTCTGTGTGCTCCCAGAGCAGCCCTCATCCCACATGGGCACAGACAATGAGCAGCTGTCTGTGCCTTCTAGACATTTCTTTCACTGCATTTTAAAAGTCCAAGAAGAGATTGAAGGGGTTGGAGAAGCTTAGGTTCAAAAGTTATTGATTAACAGACAGCAGCCCAATCCCTAGCCCCTGTGTTGGGGATGGGGGAGATGGAGGTTTGATGCCCAACTCTGCCTAAAAACTTCACAACCTTTCAGCATTTCAAGCAGAATAAGAAAGAGCCCAGCAGCTCGGGTATTTTATGCTGGGAATAACTCTCTCACAACTTTAATCTCTCTCAAAATATTTGAGCTTATGTTGGAGCATAAAGGGGTGCTTTGGGAAGAGGTGGAAGATGCCCCATATGAACTGCTGTATTTGCTATCTTATTATCCCAAGACTTTGATGTCTGGATAACAGCAGTGTGACATTTGCTATTATCTGAGTCACCTGATCCATTTGGTTGGATTATAGATCTATCTCCATCTTAAAATCTTGGGGTGTGGTACTGTTTCCCATTTTCATGCTGAAAAGAAGTGCTATTTGCAAGCCTATCAAGACTCTGCTGGTTAAAAGCTATAAACTGTAATTTCATAACCCTTTATTGTCTCAAAGTGTGCATCTAAGGAAGCATTTCAGTAGGCTGAAGGAGTATTGACTCATTCTCTAATGGATCTACAGCAAGCACTACTCCTCTGTGGAGGGCAATCTAAGAACTGGGGCCCAAAAAACAAGTAATAGCTGAAATATAATCATCACCAGCAAGAGAATGAGTTTATGACAGGAATTACTACAGGGAGAAAAAAGTGTTTGGGACAGAACAAATACTTCCTGAAGGATGGATGCATGGCTTTGTGCTAATGATTGAGAAAGTTCAGGTTAAGTTTGCTGAGGGGGATATTTCTGTGAAATCACTCTTGATGAAAGTCAGGTCCTTAATTTAAAAAGGCTGTCATACTGTCTGCAATCTATTTATCAAAGTAGGATGGAAGACAGTTCTCTTCAAATTTATAGCCTCGTCAGCTTGTAAATGTAGAAGTAAACTGAAGTAGAAAGTGGTGGGTTGTTTTAAAAACTGATTACTTTCTGGAAAAGACCTCTGTCTCTGTTTGCTTGTCTCATTATTGTGACAGCATTTCTCTGATAGCTTGCTGCTGCCAGTCCTTGTTAGACAGGCAAACACATAGGTGCTCTCTGGGAGCTGCTGTATTGTCCTCTGGATGGACTTTGTCCTCTGTCTTCCCAATTTCCCTGTGGTGGGCTACTGCAAACTGAGCATTGGGAAACTCTTGATTTCAAAGGTGATTTCAAAGTCCTGTAATTACGGCTTCATTTTTCATGTCAGAGAAGCCTCATAGCCTTCATCTACCCCATAGGTGTGAGATGGGGTCCATGTGCACTAACATTTGGATGTTTAAATAACCCAAAGTACTGACTGAAATCCTCTTTATAATCACTGAACTGCCTTTGGAGAATGATCTGTCTGATTCTATCAAAGTGGTTGTAAAGTGACAGGCTCAAGTGTTTAAACTTGTGAAAGCAATGTCATCTATTGTATTCAGATCTTACTGGAAAGAGTCTGGCCAGGCATAGAGGACCAGATGTTCAAAGGAGCTCAGCTCTCAGGTTAGGTACTTAAATGAAGTCAATTTTTCCCTTTTGTTTCACTCCATGTAGACTAGAAAGAGCTCATCAGAGCTGCAAAGTGCAGTTTTGTGATTTCAGCTCAATGTCAAAAAAGAAAGCTATGTCAAAAATACAGCAATGACAAAAGGATCAGAATGTCTCAGGAAACTGCAGCATTTTAGCACCATTGATCTCAAGTCAGGGAAAGAGCTGAAATGCATCAACAGAAAGTTCACAGAGCACAGGGGTCTTTTACTTCACTATTTTGCAGTGATAACAGAATATTTCAGTGTTTATAAATTATACTCTTGATTTTGTTAATCTTTTAGGGGCTACAGGGCCCAAATGGAGGGGGCAGTTCCGGAATATTTTGTGCCTCTTTATTCTTCATTTCTCACAGCCAAGATTAGCAGACAGGGCTCAAAACTCCTGTTTGTCTGTGGTCCTTCTCTTTGTCCCATTCAAAAAACAAATGCAGAACTGGACCTTTCAGAGTATGAGAACAACCACTGTGACAAAGAGGATAAGAGAAAAAAAAGCTCGATTTAGTGCCTTGCCAGACCAACAGGTGAAATGCAGTAATTTCTTGCGTATTTAGTCAAAAGGCACACCTTTTGACTAAAATTTTGATCGAAACCTGGAAGTGCGCCTTATAGTCTGGTGCACCTTATGTATGGGCAAAGTTCGGAAATTTGCCAACCCGGAAGTGCGAGCCTGCGATGGCCCCGAGCCGAGCTGAGCCTGCACCTGCCAGTAAACCCACGCTGGATTCTGTTACTAATTTTTTACTTTGTTGCACATGGATCCTCACTGCAAAAAAAAAAGTATGCCTTATAGTCTGGTGTGCCTTATACATGGAAATGCGCCAACAACCTGGAAGTGCGCCTTATACTCTGGTGCACCTTATAGATGTGGAATTACTGTACTTGCTGGAAAACAAGCTAAGTGGGATGAACTGTAGTTACAAATAAATTATTGCTGATGCTTTTGTGGAAAGTTTGGAAGCTTCTCATAGCACCTGCATTTTATTAAGCTGCTCTCTGAAGATTTGACACTTGGCCTGACTTACACAAGCACATTGTGTGTTGTGTTGTTAAAGCAAACAAGCAAGCAAGCCTGTTTTGTTCTATACAGGAAATAAAATCTGCATCAATACAATGAAAAAGCAAGGAATGCAAAGAGCATCCAGCCTTTGCCCCACGGCAGCCACCTTTCAAAAGAAATTGGATTCTTGCACACACAGGAGTTTGGAGGATTCTTCAGCTCTAAGTTGGTTTGTCAGGCCTGTGAATCCCACCAAACCTCCCCAGAGATGGGCCATGTTCGTAGCAGCCCCTTCCTCCACACATGCAGATGTCCTTAGCAAAAATTTGCTGCATGAAAATAAGGGTACAGGATTTGTGGCAGCTGGGAGATGTGTGTCCCTCTGTCCTGCTGCTGGGGGGGAAGCAGCCACTGAGGAGGGAGGGTGCTTGAAATTTGGAGTGAACATCTCCTCTGGTCAGCATGGGAAGGGCTGGCAAAACCTGTCACTCAGAACCAGTTTTTTCTGCAAGATCTTTGGCTCCTTGGAAACATTGCATTCAGGAGAAGCTGAAGCCAAAAAGGGCTTTGGCCATAAGAGATTCTATTTCTTCCCCCACACACCATCATCAGCTAGACACGTTGAATTTGCTGTGTGCAAGGCCACAGTGCAACAACAATTGTTTTCCTACTTAGATTAAAAGTTAGAAGCTTTAAAAAGCAGAAATTGATGCTTGGTTGATGGGTACAACACAAGGTCTTGGTTCTAGCTTCTTCAAGTAAAGAAAATAAACATTTTTCTCCCATAAAAAGCAAGATTTTAAATCCACGTACACTACATATAACTCCTTTGCATCAGTGGATAGATAAATTTATCAACCCATGAATTTCCAGTTTGGGAAGCTGTCTATTAAGGTGATTTAGCTAATAATTTTTAATGATTTTTCACATCAATAGTTCAGAGTTTTCCACAGGTATTTCTATTTGGTTTTGTGTTGTTTCCTTCAGTATTAATAAAAATTGATTTAGGCAATAAACTTTGTGGTGGCAACCCAATAAATAAGAGAATCCTTGTGAAGCGGTATTGAAATAGGAGACTTATTGTGAATTGCTTGAGAAACAGCTTTCCCCTTCAGGTGTCAACCATCCAGAAGTAGCACTAATTTATGTGCAATGGCCACACTGCTGTAAGGTAAGGATAGGCTGTTTTTTCTTCCCAAAAATCCAGTAAGATCTTGTCCCTTCCTTTGTGCTTTGGCACAAGTCTGTCATTCAACTGCTTGTCAGCTGTTTCTGAATTTGTGTTAGAAAAGTGAGTTCTGGGAAACTGAGCTGCTCCACTTTTCCTCCCCTTCTGTTTTAGAGAAAGGGATGATGAAAGGGGGAAGGTGCCAGGTAACAGGGTGTGGACAAAAGAGCTGCAGTACCAAAAAAAAAAGTGTTGAAATTATAAAGTACTGTGCACTTCCTTTGATCTAGAGCTCCTGAATTCTTCAAAATGCCACCTAAAAGAAAAAACAATTGAAATACAAGTAAAAATTAGACAGTGATGTTTTCACCTGAAATGCTGACTCTTACCAGAGAGTCTGTTTCATGAAATGCTGTGTTGAAGTGTTGGCTTAGTCCAAATGAGAGGTCTTTGCTATGAAGGTCCAAGTAAAAGGATTGGCCATGTTGTAAACACTCTGGAATGAATACAGGACTGGCTTACAGAAGAGTAGATAGGTCCAAGAAAGAGACAAATTTGGATGGTGTGGTATCTAGTGTCCCATCCTACCTTCTCATTCTCAGATGGTGTATTATTATCTAGTCAAGGAGAATTCTGGTGAGGATTTCTGGTGAGATTATCAGTGACATTTTGCAAATATTTACGGCTATTTTGGAAGACAAGAAAGGACAAAGAGGCATTTTTAATTTTTTTTTTTTATAAAGTGGGGGGGGATTGAAACCACTGTTTTTATTCCAAATGGCACAGTGCTCTGTTTGAGATTTAGTTGATGACACACTGGTGTTTTGGTTGATGCTCAGTAGTGCTCACCCCAAACCAAGGGCTTTGCAGTTTCCCATGCTCTGCCAGTGCGCAGGTGTACAAGAAGTTGGGAGGGAAGATATCTGGGACAGCTGACCCAAACTGGCCATAGGGATATTCCATATCACCATGCTCAGTGTATAATCTGGAAACAGTTGGCCAGCAGTTTCTACCTCACTTTTTGGGGTCGAGATGTCCTGGATGTCCTGAATCGGTCAGTATCTGTATTGTGCATCACTTTTGTTTCTTTAGCTTTATTTCTCTCTCTTTTAGCTGTCTCCCTTATTATTATTATTATTATTATTATTATCATCATCATCATCATCATCTTCATTGCAATTACCAAACAATTCTTGTCTCAACCCATGTGTTTTACCTTTTTATTTTCCTCCACATCCCATCAGAGTGGGAGAAGACAAGCAAGCGCGCTTGTGGTATTTTGATGTTGGCTGTTATCAAACCATGACATTGCTGAAACTCTGACAGTAGCAATAATGCCTAGTTTTCTACTGATCCTAGATGTGACAAAGTTAAAAGTTAGTGCTGCTCTTTGAGGGAGCTGGTCTGTTGCATCAAAAGTCCTGCAGGATTCTTTGAAAATCCCTGCCAAAATTCCTTCAAAAAGTATTTACATGGTGTGTGCATCAGTGATTTGCACCCATGAATGAAATCACTGGTTCTGGTTCACTAGTTAAACCATTAAAAATAGCTCTGTTATCAGGAGAGACGTGTTTTTATATTCAAGAACAGTTTAAACTTTTTAACATTTGCTTTGAAAGTCTTAACAACACTCTCTTAATGCTCTGTGGCATATCTGTGAAGTGCTGCCCACCCTTTTGGGGGGCTAGTCCTGTTCAGGATGACTTACCAGGTTTCAAGTTTCTATGGTGCATAATAGAAAGTATTAAATTTTGAGGTAGGGTTATAGGTGTGACAAAGTTTGCTGTTGGCATCATGACTATGTAAAACCATGGCTCCTAAGAGGAAGCCACCCCTTTGGATGAAGGAGTGCAGAGTAGAACCTGTGCCTAGCTCTGGACATCAGCTGGACATCATAGAGCAGACTCTCTAAGTCTCACTTTTCCAGAGTGCTGGAAAGAGTAAGAGAGGAGAAATGCTCTGGAGGGAGTGGGAGGTTAGGAGCTGTTTGCAGCCCCACACTATTTGAGCAGAGGAGGAAGGGCTTACCCCAGTGGTAGACATAATTTCCAGTCATCTCAACCAGGCTCTGACTACAAAGGGACTGGGAATCTGTGATCTGAGGCTCACACTGCCTTAATGTAACAAGCCTAGTGGAAAGCCTACAGCCAAGGATATGGCCTGTGGTGCTGGATGTTAGAGAATATTTAGAGCCATAAATATTCTATTTGAGTTGGAATCCACAATGGAGTAGCCTGGACAAGGGAACATTTCTAAAATGAAAAGAGAAGACATAAGGTAAAGATTAAAAGAAAAAAATGTATATATTTTTAAAAATGAGGTAAAGGGAACAAGTGGATCTGTGTAATGATGAAAGCACAAGGGACTTCAGAGCTCTGTGGGCTTGGCTTGAGAGGCAGAGGAACAGCAGGATGTAGGAATGTTGTAACCTAGCAAAGGCTTTACATCCATTTTTACTTGGGAGAGGCTTTTCTGTTTTCTGGTAGGGAAAAGAGGTGACAGAGTTATTACACAAGTTGAGCAACACTGACTTGGGGGGACTTGTAATGGCTTGTGGGGATGAGCAGCAGGGAAAGAGTGGGAATGTTCTGCATGTGAAGATTCTTGCCTAGTGGTGACCCTGCTCCATTTTCAACCGCCCTTCTCATATCAAACAGAGCTAAAACATGAAACATCCAATAATAAAGACCTTTTTGTCTTCCTGATCTTGATCCTGGAAGTAGCAGTCAGCTTTTGGGAAACCAGTAAGGAAGAATCACTCTGGTTTGGGGTTGTTTCTCGACATATTGCCGTGTGTCTAGAGAGTTGAATGTAGCTTAGAGTAAAATCATTACTTTGAAAAAAATTAGACCTGGTGCAGTTTTATATCTCTTTGAGGCTGTTTTTTTTTTTTTTGTGCTAGCTGGTCACAAATCAGATTCTTACCATCTGAGAAGGAATGGCTTCCCCACACATTTTTACCTGCAGAAGATATTGGTTTCTGATGGCAAGGGGACCACAAGAGTATGTGCTCAGGACATGTAGAATCAGCTGTGGCAGTCTGAGTGTGATGCACTGTAAAGTGTTGGTAGGAGACAGCCTGTGCTCTTGGTGCAGAATTTCCAGAGGTTTTGCCTTTAGTAACAAGAGGATGAATTGTGAAGCTGAATTTAACATCTTTTATCTGAGTGGAGAAAATGTAATTAATCTTTGCATGGCTACCCATCCTATCCATCTGCAGTCTTGTATGTGCAGAGCAATATCTTCCTTTACAGTAAGAAAATGTTACCCAATTGTATTTTGGGGAAAAGAGTGAGAAACATGCAGACCCTCTGAAGCAATATAATGAAAGCCTTGCTATTTGGTAAATTGGAGAGGCAAAGTTGTGCCTGTCTCCTTCTGGACAATCCCAGGTATTGGTTACTCTTTCCCCCTGCTTTCCTCTTCCCCAGTACTGACTGGGGGAAGGTTTCAGCTTGGGCAGTCTCTTAAACTGGTCATGCCTTTTGTAGGAATCGCATTAGGGGACATCCTACCAGCCCTAGTGTTTAAGTTCAGAGAAAGTGTCTTCCTAGTCAGCAATATCACTAGATGAAAGAGATTTTGAGGATATCAGTTGGCACAGAGTCTTTTCCAGGAGAAAATTAGGAAAGGCTCTATTTTGTGAAGTTCACAGAGCTCTTCCTGGCCATTTTAAAAGGAACTTTTTGAGTCCCCCAAAGACCTTTTATAACTGTTTTTCTTCACTTCTTAAAGAGTATTTCTAAACATTTTTTGTACTCTTAAATGGAAGCCAGAATTATTGTTTTGTTAAAACAGAATGGTTTTGTCACTGTGTTGCTCCCCAGAATTCCATCTGAAAGAAGCTTTGATGGGATTTTTCTATTTGGTGTGAGAGTAAAGTGTCAACATTCCATGCTGAATTCACACTGCTCCCTAACAAGTGTCTGCAAGAGGGCTGTCTCACTGTGGTTGTACTTCCTTGCCAAGACCAGATGCTGCTTCTACAGGGAGAAAAAAAAAAAAGACAATGTTTCCAAATATTCAGTGTTTGCTTTCTTGAAAGCAAGTGCAATTTGCTAAGTGGCCTTTGGAGTAAATATTGACACAGTTAAGATCCCTGCAGTTTTCATTCTATACTGTATGTGTCTTAAGCAACATTGCAATTTAGTGATTAATTTTCTATGGTATAATGTAGACATTGGAAGAGTTCTTAGTTTTTATTTGTTTACCTCTGACAACCCAGCCACAGACTTTTATTTGAAACGTACTGAATGAGTTCAGGGCACTTTTTATGGGATTTGTTATAATAATATAACTTTCATTTAAGAATACCTTACTCTTTTCATGCAAATTCCTGACTAAATTTCAGGGCATCCAGTTGTATTGCCTTTTAAAAAACCCCAAACAATCATTAGACTAAATTCATCCTTTCTGACCCCTGTCTCTTTAGGGTAACAGTCTGTGATTTCATTGGGCAAAGTAAATGCTTGCTGTTAAATAATTAAGACTTTTTTTTTTTGTTGACAACACTAAAATTCAGGCTCCTTTCTAGCAAGTTTTCCTCCTCTATATCCTGGCCTTCCCCCAGGCACTTTTACAGTTCTGCATATTTTCAGTCTTTGGGATTTTATTACTTGTATATTAATACATCTCTTTGCTGATTCTCTAACTGCAAATATTCTCAGCACCAAGGAATGCTGCAAATAGCCCACCTTAAGCTGTGCAGTCACACTGTCTTCTGTCTCCAGGAGCTTGTGTGTATGACTGCAAATACATCCTTTTCATCACTTTCAGATCTCATAGTAAGCATTTCAATTGTCCATGTTCAGGAGAGGATGGGAAAACATTTGGGCTGCTTAGCAGGACGAATCTTATCTTTCTGGTGAAGCTGAGTGATTCAGGAGATCTGACTGCTATGTTTAGGTAGATAAATGGAAGCTTAGTAGGTTCTCTCTCCTACCTCCCCACCAATATTTCTCTCCACTTACAGGTGTGAGCTAAGCTGAATCTATGGAGCTATGCAGAAGTATTTCATCAGCAGTATTTGGATCAAAACTATGTGGGAGAGTTTGGCAGAGTAGCAGATGTATGAAATTATTGCTCTGCTATAATGTTTTCTTGATTAGGATTTCTAGCATATTACAAGAACAAAACCCAAAAAAGGCATATGCTTTAAAAATGCCAGAAGCTTTAAAAAATACCCAAATGCATTTTTAAAGGCATGCTATTAAAAGTCATGAAGCTCCTCTCCTAAAGAGGAAAATCTGAGTTAAACTTAGATGAAGTTTGGCAGTCTTCAGGGAAGCAACGTACACATTAAAATACAAAATATTTTCTGTCATTCCACTCTTGGGTTATGATGCACTGGTTAATCATGAATGACTTGTAGTTTCACTGGGGATGGTCTTTTTCTTCATTTTCATTTCTTAATCCCAAACCAGCTGCTCAAATGAGAAGTTCACACTAGAAAAAAGTTTGCTGTTTAGCAGTAAAGACTTGCAATACCCTATTTCAAGTAATCATAACTCCTGGCGATTTTGATTTCAGTGCTCATTTCAAATGCTCTTGAGCATTTGGGATACTAGACAATGGGGCTTCAGGTCAGTTCTGCAAACACAACCTGTGTTCTTAGTACTTGCTGGTTAGATTGCAGAAACAGTCTGAAAGGTTTCGTAGCGGATATTACAGTAATTTCACAATTATAAGCTGCACCTGAATATAAGCTGCACTTCCGGGTAGCTGGGAAGACCACGGGATTTGTCCATATATAAGCCGCACCCAAATATAAGCCGCACCTTTTTTTTTTTTTTTT
>VRYO01001865.1:6104603-6136379 GCA_009812075.1 Sialia sialis
AGCCTGCTTGGCCTCAGGACATTGACAGCTGGCTGGCTCATGGACAGCTTGTTGTCCAGAAAGGCTCTTCCAAGAAGATCCCTGAAGAGGCTAACGTTAGCTCTCCTGAGTTCCATGGCTGTGATCTTTCTTGCTGCCCTTTTTCCTCCCATCCTGATACTGAACTCCACAATCCCATGGTCACTGCAGCCAAGGCTGCCCCAACCTTCACATCTCCAACAAGGCCTTCTCTGTTTGTTAGTATGAGGTCAAGCAACACCTTGTTATTTCCTAGCATAATTGTTATTTTAAAGCCACTCCAATGAACTGCTTGAATAGAAATGTCAGTGGTGTCTCAGGAGCTCGAGACGACCATCTGTGTAGTTTAAAAGTCTCTGTTTCCCTGCTCAAGAACCGAAGAAGGAGTCAGGAGTCGTCTTCTGTAGTTTCCAGAGTTGTTTATTTTATCTTATCTAGGATGTTCTTTCCCTGACCAGCCGAGATCTGCTCAGCATGTCAGTCCCAGGCACACTGCCCACCTTCAGGGCAGTATTATCTTCTCATACTACAAACTACGTGAACATTATTTACAGTTATTTTCCAATACCTATCACCTATATTGTACAGTCTAGTTCTATCTAAACCAATCCAAAAGTGCCAACATCACCCAGAAGATGAATGCCAAGAAGAAGGAGAAAGGAACAGAACACGCCCAAATTCCTCCATTTTGACCCCAGACCTCTATTCTAAAAAATCTTAAAAACCTGCTTTTTCACCTTGTGATAAGCTAACTTATACTCTACTTATTTTTTGTGACTTGTAACTCTTCATGCAAAGTTGGTAATTTTTCCCAGGGCTTGAAATCAAAGGCACAGGGATCCTGGGCTCCGTGCCAAGGCTTCTGAGCTCCTTGCCAGGGTCTCGAACCATCCAGAGCAGCTAGAGGGATGTCCTGGGTTCCCACATAGAAATATTTTTGTGTTCATTTTCTCTGAGAAGCACTGTTTTAATTTAACCAATGTTTGCCCATCCTCAAAGGCTGACAGCACAATGTTTTGTAGGTGAAAAGTTCCAAATCTCTGAGTCTGATTTAAAAAAAAAGTCTTCCATAATATGTACTTTGTCAAAAATAAGCAACTCACCAGTACAGTAGGGTTTATTGTAGTCATGCAGATTATTTCTGTAACTTCTGGGTTTTGTGGCTCATTCTCAATTTGCGAAAGATAACACTCCCAACACTCCACACTATCATGCACTTGTTATATGCTACTTTGTGTATTATTTTGATGATTACATGGTGATAGCAGATTCTCAGTAGCAGTAAAGTATCAATAGTATTTATACTTATAAATATATCCTGGCCCATGAGGAAAAATTTCCATTAATTTTCTTCTTTGTCTAGTTGCAAGTGGTACAGTAGTTAGTAACTTAAACAGTATTTTCTAAATTAAATTCCTCTTGAGCAAAAATGTTATTTATTGGCATTTAAATTTCATCATGCTGTTTTCATACAATCTTTACTCAGTTTACATTTATCTGCATTGGTGCCAAAAACACTTTTCCAGAGATCCACAGTGCTTAACAGTTTTGGCTGGCTGGCACTACTTTAGCTTGCAAATTTTCTTCTCAAACTATGAGTCTAATTTCAATTTCTCTGCTGTGGATCTGGTGTTAACCAAATAGCACAAAAGCTCAGAGATGTATTTGTTTAATGTGCAAGAAGGGGAGTGAAAGCTCTGAGCATTTAAAACATTTTTGCTGGAAGTATCCATGCAATGTCTTCTTGTGGCTTTCATCTCTTCAGAAGCATGTCCCCTACCTGTTGTTATTTTTTTTTAAGGAAGATTAAACTATCCCTTTCCTATTTCAAGAGAAAGTGTGTGCATGCCTTCAACCACTCTCATACTCTGCCACATATGGAGTTACAGGGTAGGGAAAAAGGGTTTTGTTCCTTCCCTCTGCGTTCCACATCACTTGTTCTCTGTAGTGATGAAAAAACACATTGCTGTGCACTCTGCAGTGATGTGGTGTCTCCGTTTCCTCTGAAGGCATAGAGGACACCACCAGATGTGGTGTGTGGCCCACCCTATGCACCGTAGGCTCAACCTTCTTGCTACGATATCTGGACTGATATCAGGAAGAAGAGTGGCACTGACTGTGCTGCCTGCTGGTTCCATCATCTCTGTGGCTGTCCTCTCCTCCCGTAACTCAGCTGCTTTATCTGCTAGCTGTCATCACCCCAAACTGGCAAGGAGACCATCAGCAGTGGAGAAGTCTTACTGCTGCCAGGTATTTTTATTTGCCTCCAGCAGGAACATGTTTCTGAAGGAATTTCAGTGAACTGTTCCAGAGAATGGCTGAATAAATGGTGACAGAAACAAGAATTGATATAAAGTAATTAGTATTAAAGCAATTTGAAAGCCTGGATAGAAGCCTTCTATCTTAATTTAGAATGTACATTTATAAGGATTTTCAGGTAGTATCAAGCTCTTAAGATGAGGTAAAGTGTTGACAGAGCTTAAGAATGAGAGCAGAGCTTCACAGTTAATGTACTTAGCTGAAGAGGTGCCAGTTGATTGGTTTGATCTGTCACTGCCGAATTAGCTCTATATTTAAAGTAGGAAATAAAATTCAAGTCTGCCTGTGAAGTAAAAATCCCAGTTCTACAAAGAAAACAGCTCCGAAATTGGGCAGATGGGATGGAAACAGGGATGATGCCTTAGTAGAGGGACTAGAAACATGCTAGACACTGCAGACAATGAAGCCAAGGAAGCTTAATGGATGATGAGAAAATTACTATTGTGTGACAGCTCCTAACTGAGAAGCTTTGGGAGGGAGGCTGGCTGAAAGCATTGCAGAGATGCATCCCTCATAAAAGGATTATTCTGTGTTGTCAATCATGCTGGGTTTGTGCTTTACCTATAAAGCAGAAATGCACTACTGTGACCAGATTCAGGACACTTGACGAGTTTAGAACAGCTTAAAATATTCTGGCAGTTCCTGTGTCAAAAAGCATGTGAACCATATAGAAAATTAGGCTACATCAAGTAATTATGAGCATTTTTATTATGGTTTCAACAAAACAGAGATGGCTTACTCAAGATGCATATTAAGCACAGCCTAAATCTTTCTTTCAAAACTGGGTTGCAAATATTTGATAATCTGATATCTAATCCAGTCAATTGTTAATTTAAGACTATTTTCAAGTGTGAGCATTCAGGAAATCTTCATGAGGTAGATTGCTGGTAGAATCCTGATGCTCCTATTTCTCATCCCTGGGCCCTGCAGATAACAAATCTTTCTCAAACTCCCTGTTCTGCAACCTTTACCCAAAGAGCTCTGGCCCTTGCATGAACCCTGCAGTAGTGAAGAGGTTTGTTCTCTTCTTGAGTTTATTGGAGGATCAAGATTTAATTTCAGGAAATGTGTGGTTTTCATTTACTTTATAATATGGAAAGGGGCTAGCTATGTTTTGTCTGCCTTTGAAAATCCTATTCAAATGATCTCCTGCTTGGGCAGCCCTAAAAGCTCAGCATGTACAAACATGAATTCAGAACTTTTGAGAGGTTGAAAGCTGCTGCCCTGCTCTGTTAATCCTTTAATCGTTGAGCACAGAACATCTGAGCACTGTTTCCCAACCATTCATTTGAACTACAGAGCAAAACTCTTCAATCCCTCTGAGACTTGTATCCATGGAACTGAAACCATCATCATCCTGGAGCAAATATATTCTGAATTATTAGTTTCACTTTTTTTTCCACATGACCTGAGAAATGTTACAGTTCTATGTCTTCGCTGAATATTTTCAAGATGTTCCCAGTTTCTCAGCACTAAGGGTGCTAATATTAATCTATCCCTTTTAGCAGCTCCCCTCTTTTCCATCCCTTTACAGCTGTTTTGGAAGTAATCCTCTCCTGATTTTATTGCATTGAAGTGCTTGTCTTCAGTTCATCATGCAGAAGCTGCTCTCTGTTCAGTGTACTGCATTGTCTCTAGGTAACATCATTAGCTCAGACTTTGATGTTGCTGTTTATATCAAATTGGAGGAGGGCAGGAATTGAAACAGAAAGGTTTCCTTTCTTATCAAATTCTTTTTGATGAAATTACTTCTGCTTAAATGCAGGTAGCAAGGATTGTCCATCCTACAGATTATATGACTGTGGTCAGGGGAAAAAAAAAAAAAAAAAGAAAACATTCTCAGCTTAATTCTTGTTTTCCTCTTATTTATAGAATCACTGAAACATAAAAAGCCACCAGCAGCATACAAGTCCTTTTGAATGTCTGCAGCAGGTTTCTGCTTCCTGCATCTGAGGACAGGCTGTAGGACTGGGAACTAGATGTTCCTTGGCTCCTGTTCCTCCTCTTCTTCTTAAACCCTTCATTTTTGATGTACTCTAGAAAAAAGAAAATCAAATGAGAGGTCTGGTATCTTCTGTTCAGACATTAAACCCTTCTTCCCAGAAGCAAAGTTTTGCTTTTTGATGGACTAAATTGAAGGAGTAGGAGGAGAAGAGGCTCTCTCCTAAATAGTGTTTATGGTGCAAGAAAACCGTCTGTCATTCCAGTTCATGCTATGTGGAATTTTACATTTTCCTGAGATTTTTATGATATTTCCAGCTTTCTCACATCCCAATTCAGAGTCTTTCTCTAGGTGGCCCAATAAAGGGACAACAGCTTTCTTCTAGAACATAGACAATGGAGTGGTTGCCTCTGCTCTACATCCCCAAGGATGTGCTGACACTTATTCCTCTAGAAACTGCTCAAAAATAAATTTAGGCATTTTATTTTGTGTTTAGAAAGTTCATTACCCCTTAAAGCAGCCGTAAAATGCTGACTTTTGCAAGTGGTACAATTTTGCAGCAGGGATTTCACTTAATTGCTGCCTTGGTCATGGGTGATTTCAGTTGCAGTGACAAGTATACAAAGCCTTTATTTTGGGGAAGGGCTATAATGGTATAGAGTAAGAGAAGTTCTCATAGTACTTTGAAAAAAAGAAAAGGTCTGCACCTGCTTGCAATGGGCTGTCTGTGAGTATCTTAGATATTGACTTGCTCTGCCCTTTATTTTCTCGGGCAGTGCTTGATAACTTGTGAGGGATAAGATACTATAAGGAAAGGTACAGTAATTCCACAGTTATAAGCCACACATGATTATAAGCCACACATCTGGGTAGCTGGGCAGACCACAGAAATTGCCCATAAATAAGCCGCACCAGATGATAAGCCGCATTTTTCTTTTTTTTTTTTTAGCGAGGATCCATGTGCGACAAAGTAACGAGTTAGTAACAGAATAGCGCGAGTGCGGGGTTTAGTGTCAGGTGCTCAAGTTGCAAACAGTTTTCATAGACCAGCAAAGCCTTTAAAGGCAGCCCCAGGTGCCCTCCCCACGTCGCAGGCCCTGGCACTCCCACCCCCGGCGCTGGCTGCCACGGTCCCCGCCTGCTTGGTGGCAGCGGCAGCTCACTCGCCCCTGCAAAGGCAGTGGCAGCAGCTCGCTCCCCAGTGTGAAGGCAGCGGCGCTGGTGGCAGCGGGTGCGCTCCGAGACTGGCGGCGCCACTGGCACACCCGCAACGCTCGTCAAAACCCACTCCCCACTCGCCTGGCCACGACTCCACGGCAGCTCTCAGCCCGGCCGGCTCACACTTCCGTGTTAGCATTTCACTGGGATTTGTCCATAAATAAGTCACACCTGATGATTAGCCGCACTACTGGAGTAGGCTGGATTCTTCAATGAAAAGGGTGTGGCTTATAATCATGAAATTACTGTACTTTTATTTTGTTTTGATTACTCTTATGACTGCTTATTTAGGAAGGCTTTATGGCACCTATGACTTGACAAGTCTGGCCATATTTGAGGAGTGCTATTTAGTAGTAGTAAGGATCAATTACTCTATTCAGCTTTTAGCACAGAGCCTTTGAGTTAAAGGTCTTGATCCTAAGGACAAGTAAGATGAGGTCCATATGGTTTTCACAGTGAGCTGGCTTTTTTTTGCTTCAACATCTCTAGGTTTTAAACTGTGCCTAGAAAGACAGTCTTAAAGTGTTAAGACTATTCACCTTCTCGCCCTGAAGTATCATACCAGGTGTATCATATGTGTGCTATTCATTCAAATTTCATGTATTTTATCCATCCACTGGAAATTTGTTGTGGATATGGAATAATATACTTCAGTCTTGGCACACAAATTTTATGTTCAGTGCCTCTAATACAGCAGTGTGAACTCTACAACATAGTAAGTCTATCTGCATTAAAATTATGTTCCTCTGTGACAGTGCATCTCTGAAACAAGAGGATTAAATATTTATCCTTCATTTTGAGACACTTTGGTGAAGTTTCTTTAAGTGAAATTGAGTAAAACAAAGAAATTCAAAACTGATAATGTACTGTTCTGTATAGCTGCAGATTATATTCTCTCTCCTGGCTAGGGGTTAGGCAATACATATATATTCCTGTGGATATCATGTTTTTCCTACTGTTGGGAACAGCAGCGTCAGCATGTTATACTGTTTGGTGAGCCCACCAAACTTTAGTTCAGTTTGGCAGCTGATAAGCATCTTGTCAATTTGGGCACTAATTAAAGTTATTCACCGCTTACAGCCATAAAATTTTGGAAGTTATGCTGGTGCTTTCTTTTGCAAGGTAGTTTGCCTTTGTTTCTCCAAGTGCCAGAGGCTGGGCACAAAGAAAAGTGCCATTTAGGTTGGCAAGTAAAGTATGTTATTCCTATGGGGTCTCAGAAGGGAAAGCACAAGATGCTAATGAGAATTTATCCTGTCAGACAGAGACTGAATTTAATAGAGATTATGTACTGTGAGGCCAGAAGGGTGCAGAACTGTGTGGAGCTGCTGTATGAAGAACAGATGTGGTTGTGGTTTTATACCCTGCATGCAATTTGGACAGCCTGCACGAGATTTGTGCACAGCTTGACCCAAAATTGAAGGAAAGCAATTGTGTGGGCAGGCTCTCCCACACAGGGAAGAAGTGGTTACGTGGTCAAACATGCCTTCCCTGAAGCAGCAGCAGTGTTAAAACACACAGCTCAACACACAGCCAGCATATGCCCTCGCTCCTGCTGCCCAAGAAAATTAACTCACCTTTTGACAGGAGATTGGTAGAACAGATTTGCCCAGCCCTTGTCCACCCCTTTCAGGAAAGAGTCAGCCCTGCAGTTGCAGTCCTGCAGAGATTGGCCCAAGTCTCTCTGCTTGTCCTCCCATGGCCCAAGACCATGACACTGCACAGGTTTGAGAGGGGATCAGTGCAGCATTAATTAAGACCACCAGTTCATGGCAGCAGTCTGACACTGGGTTTTATGGGATTTCTTTGGCCAAAAACAGTATCTGCCATTCCTGTTTTCTCTCCTGGGTATAAGCCTTCTGGCACTGCTGTTTCTGATCATGGTGTTTTTTTGAAAGGCTCTACAAACAGAAACCCTGTTACATCTTCTCACTAATTCATTTTTTTTTAAAAAGGAGAAAAAACCAACAATATTCCTACCTCACCAAATTTTTAGAAAGGTACATAATTTGTTTTCCTTTTTTTTTTGGTAGGATGTGTGGTAAACATAGAAATTCCTCTTTCCTCCAGATTCTCCAGAAGGAAGCTATTTCTTGAGTTAGAGGAGTGTCTTAGGAATAGCAGGTAGAGGCAGATTTTAAATTATTGTTAAAAGTATTGCTACTATGTTAACAGAAAATTTTCTGTATTTTGGTCTTAGTAAATGAATTTCGTGGTAAATTGTAATAATAATTACATTGAATTGAAGAATTATAGTCACAGAACTTGTCATTCACTCCTCTGAAGACAGTATGACCCAGAAAGTTCCTACTGTGGCATGCACAAAACCATGTTTTGAGTGAAAAGCTAATGTATGGACTCGGGTTGTTGTTGACTGTTTTGCTCAGCACTGTCATTGCTACACTGGCTAGCTTGTAGATTTGGAGGAGCTGGGGTTTTGTTGTTTAATACACTATAAATAACATCAAAAGAGATGAAATGGTGAGCTCTTTTACTCTGCATACCACCTGGAAAATGAGATCTATTAAAACTATCACAAGATACCATCTCTCTCCTGAGCAGCAGTCAGAAGGAACAGCTGTGTGTTATTTCTGCCTCGGGTTGGAGCTCATTTCAATAAGCTGAGATTGGCTGCATTTTCCAAGACTCTGCTATCTGGCTCATTTGTAACAGCCATTCTTCAGAGCTCTTGCATCTGTCAAACCTCATACAAATCCTCCCCTAGAGGAAGCAGATGTTAGAAAGTTATAATTTAGATGTTTGTTTTGCCTCTTAGAAGAATTCTGGACAGCAATCACTGTGGTCTGTTAAACATCATTAGCAAATGCAAATTGTTGATAAACCTGTATTAGTTAGCAAGCGATTTTTGTAACAACTTTTCACCTCAAGAATTAGAGCAAGGGGAATAAAAAGGTAATCTACTCTGACAAACATCTAGAACTGACTAAACTATAAAACCATGCACAGAGTTAAAGGATGGTGCCTAAGTTATAATGCTGTAAACATGTTGCTGGAGTTACTAGTAGTGAAGACTAAATGGAGAAATCCAGAAGGTTCTGTCACCAGTGTTAGAGAAAACCTTCCCTTCATTTTTCAGGTTGGTTTTAAGGCTATCTAGTGCTTATTTTAGTGGTTGTCCTTTCCTGGGGGATTTAGAGCAGGTAAGAGCACCTGCCTGGCAGTCTGAAGGACTTGTTGTTATTCCAATGCAAAGCTCCAGAAGGAGATATGGGTATTTTGTGTTGGGGCTCGGATTGGGGAGCATGAGCTCCAGGAGTTCTGTGTGTGTTCTCACAGTTTGTTCTGTATGTGAACCATGGCTTGTTGGTTTGCTTTTAAAGGTCATGTGAAAAAAAAAATAGCAGGGAGTGTCTGTTAATCTTGACCTTGGGGATTAAGCAGAGGAACAAAGAGGCATTTGTTTCAGCTAGCTGGAGTTCAGCACTGCACCAAGCAGGATGGATTCTCTGCTGAGGCAGGTTAAAGGGATGAGGCATTTTTGATGCAATTGTCAGGAGTATTCAAAAATCAAACTCTTAACAAGAAACATGAAATGCAGCAGAGGTTTGCACCTAATATGTCCTTGGCAGATGTCACACCTTGTTATGTACTTTTGTAAATATCTAGAAGATTTTAAAAACCCAAAATGTGTTAAAGTAGAACATTCTGCTCTGTCTGCAGTGAAGTACATGCATCATGGATTCATTAAAAAGCAGATGCTGCACACACAACCTGATTATTACACTGCCTCTGCACTTCAGGCCTTGGAGTGCTGAGGTAGGGTCATGGGGCAAATTTTAATGAATTTTTTAAAAAAGGTTATTTTACTCATGTCTCCTAAAATAACATACTGCTGTTCTGATCTTCTCTTGTTTTGATTTTTAAAATTTAGAAAATAGAAAGCCTTTTTCCAAGAACACAACCTGTATTTTTTCTTAAAATAATGATAAAATGTTCTGTTGCTCATATGCTGAATTATTATCGACATTTTTCAAAAATAATTATGATCTGTGGCATACTTCATTCTTAATTAACAAAAAGGAGTTGCTCCTATTAACTGCCAACACATTTTCATGTGGGTAAAATTGATTATCCATGCTACAGGAGATGAACAGGTCAGATTTTCAGCTGAGACAAGATGTCAGAACTGCAGCTGTTTCTCTTGTCCCTATTTTAGACTTAATGCTAAAATAATTTTAAAAGAATCTTTTATCAAGAAATGTTTCTCTGATGGATGAGAAGTGAAGCAAAAAGTGAATTGGGTAGAATCTACCCTGTTTTGCTCTGTTGCATAAGTCTGGGCAAGCTACTAATTTAACCTCTCTCTGCCTGAGATTTCCCCCCCAGCACCTAATGCTCTCATCTAATTAGGCAGAGCTCTCTTGGGCAGAGTTGATGGTGCATCTTTCAGGGTGTTCCATCACACTGCAGTTATCCAGTCACCAGCAGTCCCTCAGGCTGGGATTGATCGTGGTGATTGTAGAGCTGGGGAGTTGTCTCCCAGGGAGATGAATGAAGCTGAAGGAGGGATAATTAGGAAGAGCAGAAGGTAAATAATCTGTCATCTGAATGAGGTCAGCTACAGGTTTGGAGGTTACAGGACTTAGTGAGGCACTTTATCCCACCATAACTGGTTATCACAAACTGCAAACGAAATTGTTTCACTGGGCAGAGGCTGTTGTGGTCAGTCAAAAAATTGTTCTCCCACACAAATATCCATCATGAAGCACCCATCATTGTCCTGCCATAGCTGTCTGAAGCTTTTCCAGTTGCTGCCTTGCAGAGCAGCAGTGCTTGGGACTCTAACCCCACCCAAATTGTTTGTCTGTGCTGGTTCTGAAGATTAATTGTCCCATCTGCTAAATCTCTGCACCTAAAATTGACTTATATTACTTTGTTCTCACTTCAGTTCCAGTTACAGATGATAATATGACTTTCCTGAGGGATTAAAAAACTCTTCTATTTCAGGTTATTTGCTTCCTATATTGACACTCAGACATCATGATCAATTCACTTTACATACTATCTGCTATTTTACCAGTTTATTATTCCTGAAATGTGCTTGATGTAGAGAACTGCCAATATAAGGTGTCTATTTGCAGAATGGATTGACAAAACTTTTAATGGTTCCTGGAGTCTGTCTACATTTTCTTGATGGCAGAATTTATTTTGTTATCTTTCAAATATCCCTTGTTGGTGCATATTGCACTCTGCAACATCCCAGAGCATTAGAATCATGTGGGATTGAATTCTAGGAGATCACCTCATTTTTAAATTCATCTTTTAAGCAGAGAAAACTAAATCATAGTATTTTGTTTTCAATTGTTTATCTTGATGGCTTTTTTTTCTTCTTCCCACTGGAAGGAGAATATTCTTCTGCGTTATTAAAGATGTCTGGGTCCCTAAAACCTCCTTGTATCACACAGCAGGGCTGGATAGACCTTTGTTCTATAGGCTCTCAGCTGGGAGGTATAACAGCATTCATGGCTGGTGGGATGGGAGGCAGACAGGAGAAAGTGATCAAAAATGTGAATGAATTAACTATTCCCCAATGAATCAAGTAAAGAAAGGCTTAAACCTGTAGAGGTGCAAAGATGCAGGAAGGATAAATGTGATTAAATAAAGCTCTGGCACTCCTCTGACGTAGGTCAGATCTTTTCTGAGGCAAAGGTTTTGCACAGCCTCAAAGGGTCCACTCACATAATGTAGAACCCACAAGCGAGTAATTTGAGGAAGGCATTTCCTCTCAAACAAGGGTTAGAAGGACAAATTTGAGTAAGGCTTGGCCTCTGGTGTAGCTGCCAGGTAGGTATTTGTAAGCAGTGAGCACTTAGCAGGATGAAGGCAGCGTTCCTAGCAGTATGGCTGCATTAACAAAGAAAATAATGTGTGACTGTAATGCTGAGGTGAATCTTTGCAAAATCTTACTTTGTCAGCTGCTTGCAACATTTTGTAATGCATCTGTGTGCTCTGTTGTTTGTGCTGATAGGCAGCACTGCAGCCCCACATAAGCTTGGTGTGAGAGATGGTGAGAAGCCATCCCTGAACCACCATAACTCCTTGTGGTTTCTTTCTGAGGCACTTGCTGTGTTTTCTGGAGCATCTATCAAAGGCCCACTAAGCTCCTTGGCATTTTAGTGTGCCAGTTCTGTCATACAGACACATCCAAATCTGCTTTGAACACTGTTTGGGAAGAGATGGCACATCATCTTGGGAATTTCTGCTTGGCTTCTAGTGTGGGTACAAAATCCTTACCAACCCTGTGCATGAGGAGACTCTGACATCTGTATTAAGACCCTGTTGGCAATGTTTGTGTGTTCCTACATCTACAACAGCTTCTTTGGCATCTCAGACTCCCCTGATGTTCTTTATCCAAGATGGGATTTAGTCTGCTCTGGAAAACTCATTTCTAATGCCTGGGTAGCTGTCCAGTGCTGAGCTCTGGGATGATCATAACATCCCAAGCGCTTGTATTAGCCATTTAAGGACACAGGTACATGTCCTAAAGACACATGGACCTGCAATGTGGCTAACACATGCTCGGAACAGCAGATCATGGCTAAGAATTTTGTATCAAGGGCTTAGTGCAAATTTGTGATAACTCCCTCAGTCATCCTTCTGGATGCATTGCCAAAAAGATTGCATCAGAAGCCTTGAGAAAAGTTGACTGTTCAAAATGGGAGGTTTTTAGCTAGAAACAAAAGGAAATAGTCTGTCTCTAACATTAAGATTGTTTTGGTTATTTAAGCCTGTTGTGTTTAGGAAGCAATTTTCAGCTTCATTTAACATGCCAGTCAAAGAAGAAATTGTGGGAGGTTAGTGCTGATGCTGTCAAGCTTAACTGTCTGACTGAATTGGGGTCCAGGTGTCTATTTCATTACTTAGTTCTCAGTTAGCAAAGTGCATGGTCCTCCATGTAGGTTATTGGTTTGCTGTTTATATGTCTTAAGCAGTAGGAACATCAGCTCTCCCTCCCTGGGAAATGGTTTGCAGAAAAAAAAATGCTTTATTTAGTGATAAGCTGTATGCAACAAAAGCTCTCTAAAAGCCTGGTTCCCTTAACATGTCTTTAAGCAAAATATTACTTTTTCCCCCCGCTTTTGCAAAATGCCTCTGTCTGGCTGCAGCAGAGAGAAATCTGCAGAGTGCTGTAAGGTTCAGCAAGAAACTATGCAGTCATCTCCAAGGGAGATGCACTCTGCAGCAGTAGTGCAGCAAGGAACTTGCAATTGAGCCAACTTCATTATTAGTGCAGTTTTGTTGTGGAATATCAGCAGTTTTCCACCAAGAGTCAGAACCATTGCATTGTGTGTTGTTTGTTTATTTTTACTTCCCAGTAACCTGCTCTAAGAACCTCAATATTATTTGATTGTGATTACAGAAAAAAAGCAGCAGCAAGGGGGATCTTGTTAATGAATGTGTTCCGTCAGTGCCTCTAAGTGTTGTTGGTAACTGCACTGTGCAGTACAGAAAGCCTTCCCTGCACTCAAAACCTCATGTAGCATTTCTTATTTGTTCTGATTATTGCTGTTGAGATGTACTTAAGTGTAGCAGCTGGCAGCTCTAATCAATGTCAAGGCCCTGTTATGCTATTGATTGTGCAGCTCTCCTCAGCCAGCGAGCTCACAGGGGGGCAGAACTGGAGCAGTGACTTGACCAGCTTGATGCAACAGGCACCTGGCAAAGCCAGGACTAGTGTACAGGTGCCCTGGAAAGCAAAGAGCTTCTGCCTTCTCATTCTGTCTTCTGCTTTTGAACAATGTGGTCTGCTGTAGATGACCCAGCAAAATGAACAGGCCAAGGTAGGGAAAATGTGAGTTTTAATCCAGGAATGAGTCCAGAGCAAGCTGGAGGTAGAAAACTGTTTTTGCAGGAAAACTCAGCCAAATTGTTGCAAATGCAAGCAAATGAATGAAAACCATGACATGCTTTCTGGCATGCTGTAAGTCTGTGAAAGTACTCAGTATGCCAAGTAAATAAAACTTGTTAAGACTTTGCTCAGCTCTCAGTAAAAAAAAAAAAAAGTTCAATTTGATACTTGACATTTTTCAAATAATACAGCTGCTACCTCGAAGTAGACATCTAATAAGTATGAACCTTATTTTTAAATGTATTCTGATATTCAGGTCTTCACTTGATAAATTAAATAAATAAATCACCATGTCATTAAATTTAGGTGGAATTACTGTTTTTTCCTGAAGAAACTTCAATGCCTTGGGGCAGTTGGTGAGGGAATCAGGGACACAGCTTATTTTTTCCTCTATTCTGCAGGTAGTGACATTGAAAGAAACAGATAGTTTCAGATCCCTGGACAGTTAGTGTGTTAATACATGGCTCCATGCCAAAATTTTTGTTTCCTTTGATAAAGGGATGGCCTACATGACACCAGGCTTGCTAAGTTCAGACAGATTTCACCTCTGTCAAAGGGGTAAGGGTCTTCAGCCAAAAGATAGTGGGGCTTATTGATAAGGCTTTAGGCTAGGTGCAACAGGGGAGGGGGATATCAGGTTTAACAGTGATAAGGTGTGGGACAGCATGCCATGCCACTCAGTTCAGATCTGATGCTTGCGCTGATTAAATAACTGTTGTGTCTCTGTTGAGCTGCAAATCAAGACTTGCAGTGATGCTTAAGCAATGCAGCAGCTTAAGTGCAATATTCAAGGGGGTTTTTTTGTTTTAAAGAAGAAACAGCGAGGAAGGGAACCTTATTCTTTGGATTTTTTGGCTTAATTTGAAATGAGCACTTGAATTTCCTGATTTTATAGGATATATTCAGAGGTGCATTATTAATGATCTTGTTCCTTTCATCTCGTGGATGGCTAGAGGGGTCAGATCAAGGAAATGCCAAATATGCCATTACCTTAATGAGGACTGTGAACACCCCTGTGTCTGGTGCCTGTCCAGGGGAATTCCCTATACCTGCACCTCTTCAAAATCTATGTGCTGCCAGGAAGTGAATTAGAGCTTTCTGATGAGGCTGTCAGTAAATATAATTAGCTTAGGTGGCCTCAAAGGGAAAGGCTTTCTTATTTTTTGAACAAGAAACGCAGTGGGACTGTCTGTGAGGCTGGATAATAAATTATTAAGTATTACTAATTGCATTACTATTGTGTACTTGCCTGAGACCCATCCTCACTACCTTGCATTGATATCGGCAGGCTTTTTTTAAGCAAGTAGATCTACCTAGGTCCATGTGACTTCTCCTGAGAGTAAGACACTGCAAAATCTGATGTCAGCACTTTAACAAATGAAGTCCCACAAACAAAAATATGTTTCCTGTTTGCAGGTACTGAACCTATGTACCAGATCCATGTCAGTGGGGAAATATGCCTGTCATTGAGCAAATGTTCTAGTCAGCAAAGCACAAGGATTAATGGTGGAGAATACTGTAGATGAATGAGTATTATAAAAGCTGCCAAAGCTCAGACTCCCATATCAGTTACATTTTACCTTACACATCCCCTTGGTGTAGCAGTAAATTATTAATTCTGAAAACTGTTATTTCATTCATGAATAATTTAATATGGCACTGGATGGGTGATGGGGAGATAGCATACAGTGTTAGGAACAAAGGCAGTGACTCTTGCTGATCCAAGATGCTCTACATACTCAGCAAGAAAAACCCTGGATCATCTGTTGTGCACCTAGTAGGCAAGAATAAAATGGGTGTTTCCTGGAGCCCTTCAAAGAGCATCTGGCCTGTGCTGCTGAGTGATACCAAGAGTATCTGCAGAGAAAGTTTCAAGGAGTGGTATTTAAGTGGTGAAACTTCACAGGGAGGATGTGTTCATCTCGGCTCAGTATTACAGAGCACTTTGTCTGCAAAAGGTTGAAAAGGGAAACTGCATTTGCACCATCAGACACGGGAGCCAGAAGGAAGAGCTGCCTGAGCTCTGTGACAGAGCCTACCTCATATCGTCAGGAGGGGAATTTGGAGTACCCTGGAGCTTTGTTTGAGTGCTGTCAACTGCTCTCTAGAGAACACTTAACTGTACAGGGATCTCAAACATGTAGATGTTCCCAGACTACTCCTCAAAATTCTGCCTCATTCTCGCTCTTGTTGTTTGCAGTCATTTTCTGGAATGGCTCAGGGAACAGAATCACCCTCCCTTCAGACACTGATAGACATTGATGAAGTCCCCTCTGAGTCATCTCTCAGCTTTCCCTCTAAGAGGTGTTTCAGTTTCTTGATCATCCTGGTCACCCTCCACAGGACTCACTCTACTGGGAGCTCTGTGCCTCTTGTCCTGAGGATCCAGAACTGGACACAGCGTTCCAGGTGAGGTCTCACCAGGGCTGAGCAGAGGGGCAGGATCACCTCCCTGGACCTGCAGTCAGTGCTCTTCCTAATGCACCCCAGGATACCATGAGCCTGCTTGGCCACCAGGGCACATGTATGGCTTGTTGTCCACCAGCTGGAGGCAGCTCCTTTTCTGCAGAGTTGATTTCCAGCACCTCAGCTCCCAGCCTGTGCTGGTGTCTGGCTTTTTACTTCCCCAGGTGCATGACCTGCATTTACCTTTGCTGAATTTGAGATGGTTCTCTGTTCATCTCCAATCTGTCAAGGTCCCTCAGAAGGGCTGTGCATCTCTCTGGGGTATCAGCCACTCCTCTCAGATTTATGTCATCTGTGGCATAAATCTGAACTTGCTGAGGAGACTCTGCCCCTTCATTCAAGGCATTGATGAACAACTTAAACAATATTTGGGCTCATATTCACCCCTGGGGGACACCACTAGTGCCTCCAACTGGACCCTGTGCCACTGATAAGCCTCTGGGATCTGCTGTTCAGCCAGTTCTCAATCCACCTTACTGTGCACTCATCCCTTCCATGCTTCCTGAGTTGCCCTGAAGATGTCAGAGAAAAAAATTCTTGTGTGTGTGTAAAAAGCCTTGCTGGTGTTGAGATAGACAACATCCACCACTGTCCTCTACTCCCCAGGCAGTTGTTTCATCACAGCAGGCAATTAGGTTGGTCAAGCATGATTTACCTTTTATAAATTTGTTTGCTCCTCCTAATCACCTTCTTGCCATCCATGTGGACAGAGATGGACTCTAGAATGAGATGCTCCACCAGCTTTCCAGGGAGGAACAGTTTATTGAAGCCCACCACAGCTCTAGCTATAACACCTATGTTGTATTTCTATGCTATATTTAACAGCATTTCTGGTAGAGCATTGGAAAGTGTGTGATCTCTGAGGATGCAAATCTGTGCTTAAAGTGCACGTGTTTGGAGCACGTGCACATCTTGGCACAAGAGCATCACCAAGTGAGCTGCAGGGCTGTCTCTAGGTTGACCTTCCAGCCCAGTCACCATGCTGGGGCGTTGTTTACAATTTGCAGGCTTCAGTATCTTTTTAGATGTATCATGGAACACAGGATGAATTACCAAGTTTCTAGGGTGATTTCTCTTTGTAGAAGTTTCACAGCTTACGTATTCATTGCTAGCGGGAATGGAAATGTCAAAGTGTTGGCAACAAAGGAAGGTTTCTCACTGTGGTGTGCCAGTTAATTGGTTCAGGGATGATCTGAGACCAAGGGCTTTTCAAGTATGGAAAGAAAATGAGAAAAGGGTTGGATTTACCACCATGTATTTTTTTTTCTTCTGAAGCTTCTGATGGCTGTGCAGAATCTGCATTCAAAGAACTAGCAGCCTGATTTTCCTGTGCTGTTTATTTTAGTGTAGTTACAGGGGAAATAGAGGGCCCATCTCACCTTATCCTTGCATAAAATGAGACCTTACCATGCTTGTGTGCAAATAAAGAGGGGAGTGCTGGGAAAAGCTGCTTCCTGCAGTGAGGAAAAAGGAGCCAAAATGCAGTTATTCAGTGTCTGCCTTCATCCTGCTATTCTCTGAATACTTCTACCTGCTTGCTGCTGTTCTTTCTTCACTTGTGCTTTGCAATATTGAGAAGGTATTTTGAGTAATGTCTGAATCCATTTTCTATTGTCCTCAACATGGAGGGAATTTCTCCCCTAATTTTGCAGTGAAGGCCGCAATCCCTTGACTCTAGTATTGTAGAATATTATGTTGATGCTCTTAGCTTTGTTTGGCAGCGTTTATACCTGGCTCAAGTTAGCTATGCTGACAGTTTTTTCCTGACTTTGGGGATATCACTTATCCTAATGAAGGGGATGCATTTTGCTTAACTGGCACTGTTCATGGTACATGATTCCATTGCCTGTGAGTGACTCTAAGCCACAGAGATAGGCTCATAAACAAGATATGGATGAAAAGACTAGCTCATGCCTTTTTTTAATTTGCAGAGATATGGTAGAGCTAAGTAAATTAAATGATTCATTTATGCTAATTTCACATGCACACCAAATAATGCATGGCACTTTTGTACTTGATTGTAATATCTCTAATTTATGGAGATTATAATGTAAAATCAGCAATATTGCAAATTGAGTAATTGGTGGAAACTCCATGGCTCTCAAAGAGAAAGGAATCTGCCTCATAGTAAGGCTTTCTTTAGACTTGAAAGAAGGGGGAAAGGAAGGGTGAGCACGTTCAGGGCATAGTAAAAAATCTATTTGAGTCAGGCAAACAATCTATAAACAATTCATTTGGAAGAGAGCAGGGTAAAATAAACCATCAGATTTTATAGGGAAAAACCAATCTGAAAAAAGTTCTGACATAGCTGGACATAATTTAGGCCACACAAAGATATGTCATGCTGCATTAAAAATTTCTCCTTTTTTTTTGGTGGTTCTTGCCTTGTATCTGTATGTTAGGAAGTAGGAGTTGGGTCTTGCTTGGTGAGAATCTTTGTTTCCCAGCAGTTGGTGCAAGGTTATAAAAATGTATCTAATCCAAATAGCCTGCTTACCTAAACCTGATCTCCTCCTGCATGATAATTAAAAGCCTCATTGAGCCCAAGAGCTGCCACTGAAGGAGGCTGTGAGCATGGTGGGTCTCATGCTAACACTGCTCGTGGACAGCATAAACATCCAGATGTTAGCTTTGGAATTTCTTATCATACTGATAAAGGTTAGTTAAGTTCACTATCAGCATTTTCATGAAAGATTTGATTGGAATGATAATTTGTGCTTGTTAATTAGAAATCACATTGAAGCATCTTGTGACCTAGATATCAGGATAATTTGCATGCAGAGGCCTCTGCACGCAGTTGTGTCGTAAACTGAATGATTTTAGATGCAGCAATAATAAAAATGTCGTTATTTCTGTTTGATGTTTTCCCCCTTCTCATGTTGTCTCCTCTTCAGAAATATAAGCATTACGGATACAGAAAAAAATCTGAAAATTACCAGCACAATTTTGTGACACTTGTATTGCTAGACTGTTGCCAGCTTAGTTAGACCTCATGTAAAAAATGACTGCATAGACTTTTGTTTATTAATAAAAAGGCATCACATTTTGAGGGCAGGAATCTCCCAAACTTTTCCCTTTTTTGTAAAATTTATATGCTAGGTCAAACGATATCTAGAGTACATATTTGAATCATTGACAAACAGTTCAGAGACACGGAAAATTCTGTCTCTGAAAAATGAAGATTCTTGTAACGGGAGCATTACAAATTGGTTTTCCTGTCTGTAAAATGTTCAGATGTTTCAGCTTCCTCATAAAGATATGGGCTTGTGAAGAGGAACTGATGTTAGTTAGCATTCAAATGCTGCTCTGAGCTGCTCGCACACATCTCAATGAGTTGCTTGACTAAATGTGAGCAGAGCACTTGGAAAGGGCTCCCACCTGCCCCATGCTCTGGGCTGAAATGCAGCAAGTGGTTGATGGATGGAGTGTTGTGAAGCCCAGGCCTCTGATAGATGGATCCTGGACACAATCCAATCACAGGAATGTCCTGTGGGAAAGCACAAACTGAGGTGATGGTGTCTGGGTTGGCTACAGACCGATGCTGGACTTTGTTCATCAATGTGGCTAAGTCACCATTACAGAGGAAATCATCACAGACCCAGTGTTTTTCCCTTTGCAAAAAATGCATTCCTTCTGGGAAGGCCTGACAAATGGAATTGGGTCATTCTGCTGAGGCTGCATTTTGAAAGGCGGAGGAAGTTTGGGGTCTCAGAAGGCAAAGTCCATGCTCTCAAGAAGCAGACCTTTTTTCATAGCTGCTGGTTTGCTTTGTTTCCCTCCTGACATGGGAGGAAGAAGTTGAGCTGATTTCCATTTGAGCTGAATGATGAAGAGCAGAGTAGGTGTTACACAGAATTGGTGAAGTTGTTTGTCCAAGTAGACATTGAATTCTTTGGTGTTAAAATAAGCCAATCTCCTCCTGGCAGTCAGGGTTTACATTGTGCAGCTCTGGGAAGATTGGGAAAGATGATTTTATGTGGTGTGGGACTCCACATGCAACTGCCTTAAATGGAGAGACTCTCTCTGGATGTGTGGACTTGCAGCTATAAAAATTCTTCTGAGCATTGCAGGGAAACTTTTGAATGGAGAAAAAAGTTTTGATATGCTTTGTTTGAACCCTCAGTTCCAGTACCCATGCTGTTGTATCTTCCACCCTTCTACCTCTTCCCTATTAAGAAGTCATTCTTTCATATCCTGAAATAGACCCAAGAGTGTTTGCAAAAGGAGAACCACCATCTGGTAGGTGGGATTCAGAGAAAGTCTCTCTTATTAATTTTTCTGGAGTGGAATTAAAAGTGCCCAAGGGTTTGATCCAGCTGTTCTGTTACCTTTTGATGATGCCCTGAAGTCTTATCTGAGCCCTTCTTGCTGTCTGCAGCATCTGGTGATAAGTCTTAAGCAGGCACTGATTCTTTTATTTCTTTTCACTAATCAGTAAAGTAGTGCTGGAATACATTTGAAGTGTTTGGAAAACAAGCCCCACTTAGGAAACTTCTCATCCTGGGAATGTTTGTAAATTCTGACTGCTGATTTCCAGCAGAGTGCCTGTGACTCGTATCTGCCTGATCCAGGTCTGAGGCCACAGCAAGATGATGGTCAGATCTTATCTAATGTAAAGCACTTTGCTGATTAATGCCATGTAGGTAGCTTAGTTCTCAAGGCAGGGTTTTCACAGCCTTGTGGCAGTCACTGCATGTCTCCTGAAGCCTGAATGATACAAGATTACTTCTGACACAATTTAATTTGCATTTTATTGATAAGGCCCAAAGCAAATCTGGTTTTCTGACTGCACAAGTCTCCAACTTTTTCCTTTGTCCTTTTATTGAGAACTAAAAGTTAAAATTTAACTGAAAGTTAAAAACCATTCAGTTAAAGCTGAATGGAACTGCTGATTCATAAATAGAACAGTTGCTTTTGGAAAATGTTAATATCTTGTGATAAAGCAGTCATTGCCATTTTATGATACCTGACAGAAATTACCCAGTTTCTTTGCACACAATTAAATGGAATTATCAGCCCATTAGGTTAGATACATTTCACAGTAGGAAAATAAAACCTAATGTTTACTTATCGATGTTTAAATAAATTGTAATTATCATTCCATGACAGTCTTGTACTACTGTAATTAAGCTTTAAAATAAAGGGTAATTGGAATTAAGAGGGCTTATCTACATTTCATTTAGAAGTTATTGTTGAAGTCAGCTGTGGTAATGTGCAATAACTTTCAGAAAACATGACTCACCTGTTTCTGCCATGGATTCCATGCAATGATGCTGGCACTCTAGAGAATGAATTTGTGTACACCTCAGTGAGAGCCGCAAGGAGCCAGCTACATTTTTAGGGAAACCTCCTTACACTGAGCAATGACTGTTTGGTTTTTTCCTTTTCTTGGGATTGAGTGCCTTTTGAGACTGAATGTCTTTTGAGACTGAGCTGAGCTCACTTGTTTTTCTCCCACTCTTTGATTTCCATTTCTTGCAAGAATAACTTTTTCGGTTTTCAGGTTTTTTCTGCCCAGCGTAGCAAATTGAATTGATATGGATTGCTGGCTGTTTGATTCAGCAGGCTTTGCATGCAAACCTTTGATTTGCTGAGGAAACTCAGGGTTGGGTGAACAAAAAGGGCCCAAATCTACTGCTTGGGGACTTCTGAATTCCTAAATTTGATGCAGCCAACAGGACTTGGACCTTCAGGGGATATATTCAACAGATATGGGGTCGGTGTGGGGAATGCCCCAGGGAGAGAAATCAGCTCTCCCCTCAGGAGCAGCAATACAGAATAGTAATGCATTAGCTGAGACAGCTCTTGGCACTACTCCCTGAAAAAAAAAAAGGTACGTCTGACTCTCAAACTCCTTAAAGACTTCAGCAAAAGGATTTTAAAGGGCACATGGGCTCTTCTGAAATGGATGATTCAGAAGACACTTGGAACAAAGTGTAAGTGGGTAAGAGCACTTCAGTAAGTGGGGCATTCAGGTTCCCACCAGCAAAGGGATGCCCAAGCATGACAAAAGTTGTAGTCTCTGGCTGCTTAGGTTAAAATGATGCTGTCTGTGTCAGACACCAGAGAGACTGCGATCAAATCTTTTGTCCAGATTGTTGGGGATTTTTTTAATGTATTTTCTTTTTTTTTTTTTTTGAAGGCTTACTGTTTAGTTTTCTTAAAATTTTATTTGGCTATTGTGAATATTTTGCATAAGCAAAAGAAAGCAGCCATTCATGTACATCAGTCATTTGTTTGAAGCTGTTTGTTCTGGTGGATTTGGGGTTGGTCTTGTTTCCTTCCTTGAATTGCTCTATATCAAGAATCTAAACTGCCTGTATAAAGGTGATATTTGAGTTTCTCCCTAGGCCCTTCAGTTCACCAAGGGAGTGGACAGGCCATAGCCTCAGAGGCAAAATGCATTTCCCATGGGATGAGCTGCTCTAGTTTAGGTTTTTGTTGCACATAAACACAAATGATGTTGGAGCAGTGTTGCACTTACTCTTTACTCTTTGTTCTCTTCCCACTATGAGTAGGATGATTTTTCCTTTTCCTCATGCCTTTCTGTTCCTCCTGGAGTCTGTGGCATTCCTGACACACTGTCAGGGCACAACAGCAAAGGTCCAAGTACCAGGAGCACGTTCTGAATATCTCCCAGACTGAGCAGTTTATGTAGAGCCTGACAGAGGCTGCCTGAGCTGATGGATACACTCCATGACACCTTGAGATCTCCTGGTCTCATCCCATTTTGTGAGAACAGCCAGGAAGATACTTCCTGCTCTGTAGATACCCACAGTAATATCTTAATTTGAGAGGGCAGCCTATGCCAGAAGCTGAAGTCAGGACTAAGAAAGCACTGCATGCTGGATAGGGGTTAAAGTTAGATTTAATTGCCCAGATTGGTATCAGGTTTTGTCTGGCCTCTCACTGTTAGGTACTAGCATTTCTCACAAGCCCATATAATTTTAGGGAGACTCTTTTAACAATAGATTTAAGGCCTGTATTTTAATTTGGTAGTGGCCTTGGAACTCTTCTTATGAAATAGAGTATATAAACATTCTACATGCTCTGAACTAAAACTCTGCCACCAACAAAGAGCTGCTCTAAAAAGGAGGTTGCTTTCATAAAATATTTTGAGGGTTGTGGCTTTTTAATATTGAGGGGGAGCTTTTTGAAAATGTCAAAGCTGAATCTTTTTTTTTTTCTTGGAGTGTTTAAGTGGATTTGGATTAAAGATCATCTTCAGCTTAAATATAATTTAAGAATGTGGAGTGAAGATATAATGACATTCAGGACTAGCAACTACGTCACTTTGAAAACTAATTAGGGAACAAATCAAGCTGGAAGATCATATTAGTTATGCAGTATTGCCATGTAATCTTTTTTCTTCTAAAGGAAAGTAAACACAGGAGACTATTAGTCAGCTGGGATAAATCAGACTTGTTCCTGTTACTATGGATTTATATTAGCTGTGGATTTACTTTGACTTCTAGGTGGTACAATTTGAAATTATTTATTTCTGATTACCTTGTGATTTTATTTTTTTTTAATCTTGCATATTTTAGGGGAAGTCAAACTTGCAGCCTTGCCATTGCAGTTAAAGCACATAAGATGACTTGGAACAGAATTTTCACTTTTTTTTTGAATCTCTGTTCTGAGGCTGGCATGATAGAAATTAACTACCTTCTTGAGTTTAATGTGGTATGATTTTTAGCAGTCTTTAATATTGATAATAAGATATTTTTGTTGGGGGTTTTTTGTTTTTGGTTTGGTTGGTTTGGTTTGGGTTTTTTTGGTTTGGTTTAGGTTGGGTTTTTTTGTTTGTTTGGGGGATTTTTTGTGGTTTTGAGGTTTGTTTTTTTTTTATTTGGGTTTTTCTGGGGTTTTTTTGTTGTTGTTTGGTTGGGTTTTTTGTTTTGTTTTTTGGGGGGTTTTTTTGTAGTATTGCTCAGATCTAGAGTTTGGTTCATCATTTTCATCATGGGTGAATTAGAAGACCTGACCTGATTTTAATCGCAGTTACTACCAGGACAGGAATCTGCCCATGAAGTGATGACCAGAATTAAAAATATTTGGAAGTGATTTTTAATGATTTTCCTAATAATTTTTCAGTGTATTCATAAAATTCTGCTCTTATTTCATTTTTTTAATATAAATGAAAAAAATCAAACCCAGATTAAACAAATTTTTAAAAGGTGTCATCTTACAAAGAGGATACAGTAATTTCACTATTATAAGCTGCACCTTTTTCATTGAAGAATCCAGCCTACCCCAGTGGTGCGGCTTATATTCAGGTGCGGCTTATCTATGGACAAATCCCAGTGAAATGCTAACCCAGAAGTGAGAGCTGGCTGGGGAGGGTGCCTGGGGCTGCCTTTAAAGGCTTCACTGGTCTATGAAAACTGTTTGCAACTTGAGCACCTGACACCAAACCCCGCTGGCAGCAATTCTGTTACTAATTTGTTACTTTGTTACACATGGATCCTCGCCTTTTTTTTTTTTAAAAGTGCAGCTTATATTCAGGTGCGGCTTATATATGGACAAATCCTGTGGTCTGCCTGGCTACTGAGTGGTGCGGCTTATAATTGTGAAATTACTGTATATTAAATTTTAGTGTTTAAGCCAAGAAATGCCTCTGCAGCCAGCCAGCCAGCTCTGGAAGCTTTAGTTTGATGTGCTAAGCTAACATAATTGAGTGTGGTTACAGATCCACTGAAGTTAAAAGTGAAGTTTCCATTGTTAGGGGGCTTTGATCAGCAGTTGAAGAGGGGGGATGTCAGACACATTGATCTCCATGTTAGCTGTATTCACAGTTAAATTAGTGGGTTGCACACCGTTTCCTGGGTCAGATCTGCAGGTTTGTGAGCTCTAAGTTAGTGCCTTGTGCTGTGTACTTTCAAAGGCAAACATCAGAGAGAAACATGGATCATCCAGACAGCTTGCTGGAAAAGAAAAATTCTTCTTCATGGAGTTGGTTGGCAAGAGGGGCAGCTGGGGGTGGCAGGTTTGTTAGTTACCAGCAGCTGTGTCTCTTTGGTGAGGAGGTTCTTGTGAGAGTCGTGCAGCTGTTGTTCTGCCTTCCCTTATGACTAGTGCCTACCTTTTATTATTGGAAGCTGAGAAACTTGTGGAGTAAGGTTCTTCCTTACTCTTCCTATGAGTGAGAGCACAACAGGGCTGCTACCCCTCAGGATGTGCTTTGATTTCCTGAAGGGTAACACAGACACAGTCTGATAGACAGCCACAGTCTGAGCCGCACGCTAACAGGCTGGGCTTTGTGAAGGAGCATGCTGTAACACATATGATAGATAAAAGAGTGTTGAAACAGTAAAAGTAGTTTTAAAATTCCAGTGCTTGTTTATTCTCAGTTAGTGATCTTTACCTTGGAGAGCAGATGACGTAACAGCTCTGTTTGAGCCTGGAGCAGTGGAGTGCAATCAGGCTTTCTTATTCCACTATAAAATTTTACATTGGATACAGTTGACATTTTGGTGCAATGGACCATAAATTAATGCTGGTATGAGCTATAAAAGGAAGGACATTAGAATAATCAAGTGGCTACAGAACCAGTTGAGTGTGTGACTGTCCATGGCACAGAATTTTTCGATTAGCTTACTTTTATGAGCCTGCTCTCTTCACTTTGTCTGTATCCAACATACCTTAATTTCATTTTCTCTCCAAAGTAACTCAAGGGACTGCTGAACCTCTTGAGTTATGAGATTTTTGTGTCAACAGAAGTTTAATTACTTCAGCGAAATGAATTGCTGTAACTCATCTGCAATAAATCTCCACAATATCATCCAGAGAATAGGGTTTTTGTTGAAGGTGTAATCTTTATCAGCATTTGTCTCTCTATTAGTATGACTGTGTTAGAGACATACTTGTTCACTTTTTTTTGTTTTGTTTTCCTCTGTGTGGGCTTTCAGTGCTGTTAGGTTTGATCTCTGTTACGAAGTAAGGACCTGTGCATGACACATCTCCCACACTGAGGCTTGCATTTCACAGAGACAGTGTTAGCACTCCTGAAGTGACTTGCTCACACTGTGTTTGCCAATATGAAGTGACTACTTTACGCTGGAGTTGACAGTTTTTCACCCTGCCAATTATTTAATCAATGTTAATGGCACATTGAATTACCTTAAATTGCTCCTGTTTTAGAAATTAAGGCCTGGACTTCTTTTTTGTGGACTGTTTCCCAGGGCATGACTATTGGCAGGAGCTGGGAAGTAAGGAATTAAAATGAGAGGAAGAAAGGGTTTTGCTCTGTGTTACAGCTGGAATGGAATAGTGTACTCTGCTCCATGTGTATTTGACCTTACCAATGTGATCTGTAAATCTGTTGATTCAAACTGAGTTCTATGTAGCAACAAGATAAGATTTTGTTTTCTAGCTACTCAGATAAATAATTTATTTCTCAGGCATTAAATTTCTCAGTTGATGAAACAACCTGAGCAAGAAAAGTGTGGTTGTGGTCAGTGATTGGTTGGTTGGGTTTTTCTTTAATCAGAGTTCAAAATGGAAAATAATCCTAGTGCAGGAGTCAGTTCTTTCTTATTAGTAAGTTGCTGAGCTGATTTCTTTCTGGTTCAGAAAGAGGAAAAATTACTTTCAGATGCACAGTAGATGTGAAAGCTTTAGTTTCCATTTGCGTTCCTAAGAAAAGTTTTTACTGGGGAAAAAAAAAATTGCTATTTTTTTTCCCACAAGGAAGACCATGCTTGTTTTCCTTATGAGTTTCTTACTGAATGATGGTCTCAAAGGAGTAAAACTGGTAGTCTTCTGGGTATTTTGTTCAAATATCTGGCATGGCAATACAACACTGATGTGTTTCAAAGATGTCTTATATCCTCGTAATAGCCTGTAATTTGCTGTGAATCAAAATTTTTGTTACTGTGTTATTTCTGTGTCAGTGCAGCTTTTGGATTGTGATGGTGTCTTGCCTTGTGTAACCCATCTAAATAATTTTCAGTTTTGATCCCTGTGATGTATTTCATGCTAAAAGAAAATTTCTCCGTTGAAGTAAAGGTGTATAAACTGGTGATATATAATTTGCTTTTAAATAGGAATCCACTTTCTTACACCATAATTTACAGCAAATATGCTCTTCACACTTGGTGACCAACAGTCCTGTGACTTTTACTGGAACTGGTCTTGTATCTTTCCATGCTATCTGAGAGGTTTCCTTGGTTTGGTAGCTGCTTGCAGTGAGGTCAGTGGGATCAACTATGATTCAGACATTGTCTGAATCTGAATTATCTGCCAAATTTGACTAGAGAAATCATCTGGCACTGAAGGGATCTGGGGTGTGCTGTTTGTGACAGAGGATATTTTTTTATCCTTCTGTTCACAGCCTTCAGTAGTCAGGATTATTCACCTTTTCCAGTCAGCTTTTTCATAGAATCATGTAGAAATTATTTCCTATATTTATCTGGAAACTGTTTTACTGCAGCTTATTCCCATGGCTTGTCTGCATCTTTAAAGATAGGAAAGACAGAGCCCTTGGCATGTTTTACATGTGGATGTTTTACATTTAAAGCTATCATATTTCCCCTCAAGACCTTTCCTTTTAGGTTATACTCTGAACTCATTATGTCTTGTTGGTAGGTGCAGTTTTCTAGACTTGAATTTTTCATAGTGTTCCCATCTGGATTTTGTCTAGCCGCTCCTTTGATTTTTTTTCCACCAAGTATGTTTGATTTGTTAGGATAATTTTGGACTTAAATGCAATTTTACAATTTGGATAACATCCCTGCTAGTTCTATATGCTCCTCAGTGGCAAGTGTCACTACTGAATCATTCAGGTAGTTCATGGAACGCCCTAAGTCAAACTGTGTGGTTGAATTAGCACAAAAGCACCTGGCTCTAAGAATGGGGTTTCCTACTTCTTTTTGTCTCTAGATGGGTATTATACCTTTTTGACATGGTGGAACCTAGGTAAAAATGAATTATGAGGGGGTAATTTTTTTATTATTATTATTACTATTTTTATTTCCCCCTTTTTCCCATGCCTGTCACTCTTTATGCTTCCATAGAAATGCTTCTTAATAAGTGCCAAGCAACTCATTTTTCAGCCCATCAAAATAAAAATGCTACTGAAGCAGCTCAGACTTGCTCTTAGGTCTGAAATAGGACTGACAGAGCAATTAATTATTGCTATTCCTAATGACACTGTCACAGAGCATTTAGTGTACTTACCTGCAGAGAGAAAAAGAATTAAAACATTCCTTTTGACCAAGACAAGGATGAAAGAAATATGAAGGCGGGCAAGTGAATGCAAAGGACCACAATGTACCTTAAAGATATGAGACTCTGAAATGAGAATCTCCAAGGTATTTTCATAAACCTCTGCCATACTGTTGCAGTGGAATGAGTCATCTGAGGACATCAGCAAGCTAGTGGGTGGTTTGTTTTAATTAAGGATTCCTTTGATACAGACATACTGTATTTTATATACATATATATATATTTGGTGAAGCTTATATGCATGCTAAATAGTTATAAACAGAAATCCTAGATTTTTCTCCCCACTGCCTAGTGTTTCATAAGGCTGTCAGCCCTCCCTTATAAGAGTATAGCTTTTTCTCAAGCAGCTGTAGCTTGTCTTGCTGTGACCCTGCTTGATCCCTCTGGCTGGCTTTAGGCAATATTTTGAAATCTGCTTTTTAAAGTGAATAGCACAGCAGCCATTTGTGGGCATATATTGAAATGGTTCTTTGCTCATCTTCTGCTCTGCTTGCCAAGAATCACATTGAAACTAAGCTTATTAATATAAAGTCATTTACTCCACGTCCACTATTCTCAGTCTTTCCAAAATGCATACTCTGTCATTGTACAATACCTTTGCTGTTTAAAAGGGCCTGCAAGATACTGACAAAGATTGCTGCTGTTACAACCCAGGTCCTCACTTGCTGTAAATCACTGCACTTAATAGAGCAATACCAATTTCTCCAAGAAATGATGAAAATACAATTTTCCAACAGAAACTGCTTATTCAACAAGATCAAAACATTTTGTGGAACATACCGATTTTAATCAAACCCCATTTATAAAAGAAATCAAAGTGAAGTAGCCTTTTACCTCATTAAAAGATAGCTTTTTGATTTTTTACTTTGAAATTTAGATGAGGAATTAGAACATGATATTTTTAAACATGTTCAGTTTTCATTTATTAAATGAAATATTTGCACAAATATGTACTTTAAGGGATGTGTTGACAGTTGGCAGTTCATTCAGATGCTGAATTAAGTTCATGAATGGTGCAAATTCCTGCACATCTGAGGACTTTTGCTAGGCATTCAGGGATGCAGATCAGAAGCCATCATCACTGATGACTTCTTGGCATTTTCAAACATAGCCAATGAAAGATTAAGAATGGAGAAGCAGTTCATCTCAAAGGTAGGAATGGTCCCTATGATATCTTATAATGGGGAAAGTATAGGGAATTTTGCATTTTGTGCAATATAAGGCATACTTGCATACCCATGTCTAAATGGATGAAAATGATGCAAGGTTCCTTTCAGATTTATTTCCGTATTATATAAACAGACAACATGATAATAATGTCTCTAAGTGTAGGTAATGAAACTTTATTTGCCTGTGATAGCTATGTCAATAAAAATGTGAAGGATGTGCAGATGTTCTGAAACCAGCTTTGAATTGTGTGTGGCAATAGAGTTATTGCCATCTTTGCTGGATAACAACACCCACTGTAAAATAACCAGAGCTTTGAGGAAGTGAGCAGGAAGTTGAAACTCTGGATCAAGATTTCCCGCTTTTCTGTGAAAGTGTGCACATTATTTTGGAGGAGAAGGGAAAATGCTGGCTGTGAGACTGTGGTTTAACCAAGTGGATGGTGGGGAAGGTAAGAGGCAAGCCAATGGAAAACCTCTTGGGAGAGTATTTGCTCGGAACTGTGCACATTAAGGCCATGGAGATGTTTGGTTTCAGTGCTTCCCTGAACTGAAAATCTGATGATGAGATGGATGAGTGGGTAGGCACCATGCCCATGTTCCTTTGTAAGAGCAGGCAAGGATACAGTCATCTGAGCAAACTGGGACTTGCTGGTATTGGCACCCCTTGGGTATTTGTACTGTAGTACAGGAATGGTCATGATGTAAAAAGCCTTGGAGACACCAATGAGCTTTGTGGTAGCTGCTCCTGCAATCCTTGGAGAAATGCAATCTTAATCTATGATTAATTAAGAACAAGAAGCAACTATGACTCCTCAGTTCTAGCTGATATATGACTGTAGTTGACTGCATGTCCATATAAATCTGACAGCCAAATAGTAAACAATTAATTTGGGCTATAAAATCAGGCAGTGAATGCTCTGGTGTTGAGCAATGCTTGGATCCCTCATCGTACAGATGATTTGTGCTTTACAAATAACTAATAATGACACATACAGCTTTTTGTAAATATCACCTAACATGAATATTTGTGTAACAATTTGATGATGTTTGTAACTTTGGACAGTGCTATTTATCTGTGGTTCAGGTCCATTTCTGTGTGTAGAGATGTGACTGCCCTTCTGTCCAAGCTCTCCTTTTCTATTGGTTTGTCATTAGTGTGGTATGGGCATTTCAGAGAGGACCACTGCTATATCTGCCACTCATATTATTCCATCTCCTGCTGTTCACCTGTTTCTGGATTCTTTTGCTTTCATAGCACCAGACTAGCTGACAACAGGGAAGGATCCAACCCAAAATATAGAAGTCACCCCAGGACAGTAAGAAATGCCATAGTGTAATGAAAGGTATAACAAGTTTCTTCAGAGTTACCGTGGATGAATTTCAGATCAAATTCAATTGAATTGAAATTCTAATGCTGAGTCATGCCTACATATAAGTCTGGCTGAAACTGGGTACCCTGAGAAATGAAAGATGCTAGTCAGTATAGCTCATTTCAGTGCTGAGTTTCCATTAATCTTAAAGATACACAATTTCTGCATTATTTTGCAGGAAGGAAAGAAGTAAAACACTGTCTGAGTTTATTTACACATATATTTGCAGTCACATTTTTTAACTTTTACAGATACTGTGGAATTCAAGGTTCACAATACCAACCTGTTTTGCTAGCAAAACAAATTACTCAAGGGGCCCTTTCACTGTAGGGAATTTTTCTTCCTGAAGAGAACAAATTTGTTTTCTTTCCAAGTGCAAATTAAAGAACAGGAGTTGCATTACTGTTGGCAGGTGAAAAGATGGCTTTTTCTGTGCTATACGCTGATCAGGGTTTAGAGTATGAAACTGAAGTTGCATCAATTGTTTTTACCAATTCCTAGGCAGAGCAGATTTTTCTATGTTACAGTTTTTTCATGATGGAGAGCATAGTATCTGCTTTACAATTTAACTTTGTTGCATGTTGAGATACCAGAAAGATAAGTGACTTTCTAGAAACTTTTCTAGACTTGGTTAGCCAAATAAAAACCCACTACCTCATCCTTTGTTTATATCCAGGTATGACCTCTGGATATTATCCAGAGCTGTTAAGTGATTCAGAATATTTTAGCACATCTTCGCAATTTTTCCATCCCTTCCGGTTATACTATTCATTAAAACTTAGTTCATTAATTTACTACTGTCTGTGCATTCTTTCTAAATGGCAGCATAATATTCAAAGTTACCAGTTATTGTTTTCTTCCAAAGTATTTTGTTGTCTCAGCTTTGTACAAGCCAAACACTGTAATTGCCGGTTTTAATCTTTCAAAGTGCTTTGCAAAGATGAATTAATTAATCATCATAGCCCCCTTGTTGAGCAGGTGCAGTTGTAGTGGGCATAAATTGCAAGACTCTGTGCTTGCACCTGAGTGCCCAGTTATGTCCCACATGGGTGTTGTATCAGGAATATGTCAGAGGATTTCAGGCATTTAGGTTCTCCAATTTCCAGTAATTTACAGTAATTTCACAACTATAAGGCACACCGGATTATAAGGTGCACTTCCGAGTTGCCAGCAAATTTC
>VRYO01001865.1:6154078-6212103 GCA_009812075.1 Sialia sialis
AATCGTGAAATTACTGTACAATGTTTATAAACAACTGGTTAATTGTACACCTTGAGATAATACAGGTGGTTTGCAGTCCATACAACTTAACTTGGTGTGCTTGGGAAATACTGAGGTTCTTTAAGGTGGTAAGGTGGTTTTTATGTTATTCAGCACTAAATCAGTCTTATAGGAGGACTATCCACACTTTAGTCATTAAGCAAATCTTCAGGCAGCTAAGTGATTTTCCTCAATCTTTATAAATCCTGAGGTCTGAAAGCTAGATTTCCAGAAATGCCACAGAATACTGAATGCAAAATTCTTTCTAAATATCAGGCTGACTTTTTTAGGTATCATATTTTGAAAAATGCTTCAGCTTTGGTCTCCAAGATCATTCAAAGTTTCTTAATTATATGCACTGATTATGTTTGCAACATTAAGGTTTTGACAACCTCCTTGCCCTTCTATTCTCCTAAGTATTGATTTTTTTATTTTTTACAGGGAGAAAGGGAAGGAGGAGGAAGGTCTTCTAAAAAAATAGAGTTCTATTCAGCACTACTTTGAAAAAGTGTCACTTGCAAAAATGTGTAAACATTCTTGGTATCTATTATGATTTCACAGAGTACTAACAATAGCATAAGACAGCAGAGTCATAAAAGGGAGTATTTTTCTTCTTTGAAAGAGAACAAACTGCAGTTCTTTTAAAAAGGAGGATCATTTGTATTGGGCACTGTGGTTCTGACAGATTAGTAATAAAGCTGCAGAATTTTTCCTTTGAAATCTATGCTTCAGGAAGATTTATGGTGAGACAGAAAACTCGATTTGATTCTGCTCAAAATTTTGGGCATGAAAAGCTTAAGTCTAAAATTCTTTTGAAGAGAGTCCAAAGTAATAGAAAAGATAATTTTGAAGGAGCTGTGGCTTAAAAAAACTATTTGTTTCAGAGTTAGGAGCTCTGCAATGAATTTCGTGTGTTCCACAAGAGCTGTAATGTAGTTCTGCTGCAGTGGCTTAAGGCCAAATACTCGCCACTACTTTCAGGAAAGTGATTTACAATGTGCTTGTGCCTTTAAATAAGACAGTTTGACTTCTCTCCGGAATCTTTTCTGTCAAAGCCAGTCATTGCCAGTCTTCAAATGACCCACAATATATTTATTTAATCGGCTACCTTTTGGATTAGATTTTTTCTTTTGGAGGTTTTGTTAGCTCCTTGACAGCCTTCACAGTGTAGCAGTGTTAAAAAACAACAACATTTTAAAATAGGGACCTTTAAATCTGGCTGGTTGGTTGTGTTATGTCTTTTTGCTTGGTTTATGACTGTTGAGAAATTGCGATGCAGATAAATATATTTTCCAGCTATCCTTTAAAGGAAGTATCTCCTGCCAAAACACTTTCTTTAATCTCATTTATTAACAGTGACTGAGTGTGCCATCCATTTGGAGACACTGTGCTATATTCAGATGATGAAAAAATTCATCTCACCTCTGTGTGATAAGGATTGCAGCACACGTACAGCAGAATTTTTGTGCAGCACTGGAGCTGATTTCCTCAGGGCAGCGAGTATCACAGTGGGATGTTTCAAATGTCACTGTGTGACTACGTAGTCCTTATGCTCTTTAGGAGAGGAGTTCTGCTGAACTTTGGATTCAAACCTCAGGTTTTGATAGCCTTAAATACTTTTTTTACCTTGGAACTAAGTTTAAGTTATCTTTTCTCCAAATTGATTTCTGACAGGAATTCATGCTCTAGGAAGGGAATGGACAATATCTGGATTAATTTTCAGGATCTACATTTAGGGTCAGGAAGGTGGAATGATTCCTGGATAGTCTATCTCCTTTACTTCTGTGTCTACAATGACTAATTAATGTGTCCTTCAGGGCTTCCTTTATACACTGAGGTTTACTTTTTTATCTCTGTTTCCATTTACTGCTGTAATTTGGCATAATGAAGTAGATTTCCAGTTGTGTCCTGATTTTATGCAAGTTTATTTTCAGATGGCTGCTAGAAGGCCTAGCACTATGTAGAGTTGTTCTTATGATTTTTCCTCCTGTTGGGATTTTTCTTTTCTTGTACCCCAGGCTGTGATATGTAGGTACTCTTCTGTGCTAAGTTGCCTGGTGCAGCTCATCCTACAGTGCTGTTTCTGGGAATGGCTCATTATTGTCCCTGTGTTTAGTATCAGGATGCATAATGACTTTACAGTAATTTCACAATTATAAGCCACACCTGATTATAAGCTGCACATCCGGCTAGCTGGGTAGACCACAGGATTTGTCCATATATAAGCTGCACCTGAATATAAGCAGCGCTTTTTCTTTCTTTTTTAAGAGAGGATCCATGTGCGACAAAGTAACAAGCTAGTAATAGAATCGCGCCAGCACGGGGTTTGGTGTCAGGTGCTCAATTTGCAACAGCTTTCATAGACTAGCGAAGCCTTTAAAGGCAGCCCCAGGCACCCTCCCCGGCCAGCTCTCACTTCCGGGTTGGCATTTTGCTGGGATTTGTCCATAAATAAGCCACACCTGATGATAAGCCGCACTACTGGGGTAGGCTGGATTCTTCAATGAAAAGGGTGCGGCTTATAATCGTGAAATTACTGTATTTTTAGGAGGTAAGATCCAGATACACTTACAGTCACTCCCTATTCCTCCTCAGTGGTAGAGGCATCATTTCAAACTACCATAAAAATTGAGAAATAAATATTTCTGCTCTGAAGCAAACACGTCTGTGGAGCCAAACCAGGTCCTCAGATGCTTAAATGCTGTTTTCACTGGAGAATAGGGCTGTCCTGCCTGGGAACACAAAGCAGAGTTTGGCATAACACAGTGGCTCCAAAACTATGAATTTCCAGTTTAGTTCTTACTACTCTAGTTTAAGGCAAGGCTGCAACAAAATTAAATAACCACTGTGGGACTTAACAGTCACTTTGCTTTTCAAGAAGCAGAGAACATGTGTTGGGGAGATTTTAAAACCTGAGTTTATATTTTGAAATAAGTGGCCTGAATTTCACATGTGTTACAACATACATTGCATTTTGAAAGTCTTACCCTTTTCTTTTGTGCTGTTGTCTCTGCTGCTGTTCACCACCCACATGATATTGGCTTCCCACCAATGAACACGACAGATCCCACACCACTCACTGTTAGACTAGAGGCTAAACCAGCATGGAGCCACAGCAACAGCCATAACACAAAGCATCCTTAAATCTAAGAACTCAGCCTGTTTTTTGGTGTTCCTTCCATTCTCACAAAAGCCTTTAATTAGAGAAATCTCATCTTGTTGATCATGCTGCTAGACTTGAAGTTCCAGAATCTACCACAAAAACAAGCTGGGTAACTCTGACATCCCATTTCACCTCTCCTGGCTTTCTTTTGCCCACCTGCAAGGGGCTCCCAGTGTGATCTTTGGACACTCTGCAAGCAAACTGGGCATCGGGAACCCCTGCAACCTGCAGGGCTGGTCAAATGGCCTCAGCTGGATGAGCTCATATTAAATTACAAGACTGCACCTTGCTGATGGAGACATGCCTTTCCCTTCCTCTGCAAATTATGAATGGTGATGGTTTGGGCAGCATTTCTCCTGAGTGAAAGCGCTACCAGCTCAGTATTATGACTCACCAAGCAGCACATTCCTATAATGGTAGGCTTTTAAAAATATTTTATGGGGTATTTGTATGGGATGGAGAAAGACTAAATAGAATTGCATAGATCATTTTCCACAAAAATTGCTATAAACCTCTAACAGGCCAAATCTCATTGCAGACTAATTAAAAAGATCCTGCTAAAATGAAATTAGTCTTTATTGCTCTCACTTGAATCATCTAGAATATAGCAGCATAAGCAGACCAAAGGATTTTTTAATCTTATAATATAGTAGAAATATTTAATAATACTTCCCACTGTTAAACTAAAAAGAACAAGATTTTACTAGGTCAGATCATAAAGGTTCATCTTTTAAAGCTGATCCAATATTTGGAAACAAACCTTCCAGGCAGTCCCAACACTTTGTCACTTCCGCATGGCAGGCATTTTCTCTGCAGGTGTCAGCACCCTCCCTGCAGCTCTGATGAGCACCCAGTCCTGTGCAGATTGAGGGTTTGATGTAAATTCAGTGGTAGCTGTTGCTGTGAGAGGGTTTGAACACCTGTGTGAAGTCTGAAGCTGTAGCAATATCCTTGCACTAAGAGAGAAGTAAGAGATGGTACCTGGCTTTAAATAGATTAGGTGCAGAGCTCTTCCAGCTTTTTCCTCCCTCCAGACTTTCCCAAGTGCCCAGGTTCTGTCAGGAGCAAAAACAATAGATGCCATAATCTTCATCTGCAGGCCGAGAACACATCTTTATATCTGCTGGTGGGTTTTTTGGTTTGTTTTTTTTTTCCATCTTGCCTCCTGAAACTTGGAAGAGCTAAGAAATATGTGTAGTAGAGGAGAAGGAATATTTTTAACATGCATGATAATTGCAGTGTCTGCCCTGGCGTGTACTTCATTATGTGCTGATAGCTTATTCATTAAGAGCTTCATTACAAACACAGACATCTGACACTTTAATTGAAAGAAATGGAAAAGTTTGAAAATTGTTTTGTGCTCAACTCATATAAAAATTACAAACAATTTCTCTTCCTGATATATAAGGCTGATTTTTCATGCTGGAATGCTCTACCTGTGAAATTTCATCCAAGAGTGCATTTTAATAGCCGACTTCTTAACCCTTCCAAATAAAAGAGTGTAATGGAAATAATGATAGACTGAAATTCCACCCTTAATTTGAGTTGTGCTAGAAAGCCTGGATTTCTATTATTCTATTACTTTTTCCTTTTGCAAAAATGAGTATGTACTTCTGTCACTTGGCTTTATGCATATTCATGCACCATTTAGCACCCTTTGCTCAGCTGGGTGAGGTATTCCCTAGGTAATCTAACTTATTTGTCTTCAGCAGTGCACCTTGTACTTGGCATCATTCATCAGTGGGGCCTGTTACACTGCAATGGGTGATTTTTTGGTTTGGTTTGGGGTTTTTTTGTTTTAGCTGTGATGTGCGTTTATTTCAGTTGTAAGATGTTTATTTAGATGCAAGTGTACTTCCTATATGATAAAGCCTGGCTGAGTTCATTAAATACTGTCTGTAGAGCTTTGCAGACCCTGTCCTCTGCTGCACTGTCCCCATGTATGCTGGTGTGACCACTGGTGCAGTAGTGATGGAGAGGAGGAGGTGTGACACCAAATTCTGAATCCCCAAGCACTTTGCACTCTGTTATGGTGAATTCTCATTACTGGAAGACAGCAATGCATGTGAGCTCCAGCTCAGGTCACTAGTTGCACAGGAACTTGGACCCACTTTGGGCTTCTCTGTCACTGACTGTGGAACAAATTGTGTGAGTTCTTTTGTCTGCTAAGAAGTGGCCACAGAAGGGGGAAAACAAGTTTCAAGTCCTCTTTGAAACCGTCTTGATGATAAATTATCACTTTTTGGGCTTTTTAAATGATTTTCTACAGTTTTAGATTATCAGGTGTCACAGATTACTGAGGAATGATGTGTATTAGCTTTAAACTTAAGGATAATCAGTGATTTATGCCCCACAACTTTGGAGCACTTGATTTTGATTTAGGCTGTTCCCTGCCATTTGCCAATAGAAGAGAATGTTAGAAACGAGCTGTGTCGCTGCATAAGGAAAATATCCTCTGGATATAAATGTCTCATCAGTGTAGGTCTGTCAACCTGCATTTCAAGAAAAATTGATGTTTTATTTTCTCCTTCCCTTTAGGCAATGGTGTATCATTAAAAGAGTCTTCTGTTTGTTTACTGTGGGGCCGACCCCATGGGAGCACGGGTGTCACACGTGATAGATTTATTGACGGATGATCATTTGTTTGGGGGTCGACAGTGAAAAACGGTTTGACTTCATAAGTATCACTTTCAGAAATTATTTAGAGCCTTCTCTGTTTAAATTATGAATCTTTGCAGCAAGGAGAATCCTTGACAGAAGCTGTCTGTAAGAACAGGAAACCTTCTCATATATCAGTAGCATTAACCAAGTAACCTCCCCTAAGGTACATCTGCATGGGCCAGACAACCATGTGGGCTCAGAACAAGCTGCATTAATGTAAAATTCAGAGCTGGTTTCTCTTCCCCTGTTAGGTATGTTCATACCCTCTGTAGCTCAGATAAAGACATTATGGAACTGGTTGCAAACCAAATGCCCCCACTGCCTGGGCTGCAGGGCTCAGAGCTGCTTACACAGTACAGCTTCAAAAGTGAGTTAAATCGGGTAGGAAAAAAAATAAAAGATAAAAAGACATAGAAAATGTGAGCTTAATAAAGATGGAAGTGAATGTCTAGTACAGCTTCTGCAGAGGTGTACAATGTACAATTTAGAGTAGCTTAGATTGTCCTGATTACAAGACTCTGAAGAAGAGCTTTACATTGATGCTTCATGAGTTGCTAAAACCTGCTGCTAATTGCCTGTCTGGAGGCCTCATAGGGAAACAAAAACAAAGATCCTGCAGGTGTTTTAATTGGTGTTCACAGAGCAGCCCTGTTGTGCTCCATGGATTTGATTAAAGCTGTTGTCAGTGCCCAGATGGGAGGTGGCAGTGCTATTGCCATCTACACTCTGTGGGTGCTGCAGCCTCACAAGAAGCCCCAGCAGGTGCCAGGGTTTCAAAGCAGCTGGAGCCATGCAGGGAAAAAGCATTTCCCTCCTCCTGGTCTAGGATCCCAGCAGTGTGTGGCAGGTGAGCAAGCAGGTGATGCAATATGGGGGAAAATGCAGAACAGCAGGGAATGTAGCACAGGCAGGTGCAAAAACAGTGGAGAAGTTAAATCCGCATCAGTTAACACCATGACTGGTACCTGATGGTAGTGCTCTCCCAGCAGTGAATGTAGGTTACTTAAGAATGACAAAGAAGTTTCTCCCAAAACACTATTTGCTTTGTTTTATGTCCTATAGCATTTACTTGATCCACTATGAGCAGCTCAAAGTTTAAGACACACTATACAGAAACTGCAGTGCTTAGGAACACTGTATGGATATTGGATATATGCTGATGATAATCCTGGCAGATAAAAGTAAGCCTTGAATCCCTGCCATTAGATATTTACAGTTCATTTGTTACAGTACATTTTCTCAATAAATTTGTGTGAGAGAGCATTTTGTTTATCTGTCAGGCCTGAATTGTTTTACAAAAGAAAGGTAGATTAATCTACTAAAATTAGCTAGAAATTAGGTAAATTATTGTGAAAACTGATGTTTAGCTGCTCTCATTTGTTTCTTGCAGTACAGAGTCCTCTCAAGTCCAAATTATTATAGATTGATTCCAAATTATTATAGATTGATTCAGTTGTGCATGAACAGGGCTCAGTAATGTTAACACAGAATGATGTTTTTTGGCATTTACTATTTTTTGTATTCACAGCATTTAAAAGTATGAAAGTTTAGATTATGATCCTCTGCAGTTGATATCAGCCACAAGTCACTGGTCAGAAAAGAAGGCAACGCAGGACAAACATTTTCCTGCCTGTGTTAAAATTCTTGCTTGTCATATAAATGGAAAGACTCTCCTCAAATGACATTTATAGGTCTCTAGAGTTGTTTGTGCTCAGGATATCAAGGCTGACTGTTGTACCAAGAGTCAAGCCTGATCACCCAAATTGTGAAGTACAATTTTTATTTAAAGCAGGATCAAAGCAGAACTGGGTCAAATTGTTCCCATTGAAATTTGATTGAAAATGTGTGCCTGAATGTCTTCCGCCCTTTGAAAATCCAACCTAGATACTTCATTTTTGGAATCATAAGCAGTTAAACTCATAGGCTTGGAAGCACTTCGTTTGAATGTGTTATTTTCTACAGGACAATTTTATAGACTGATGTGACCCTTCACCATTGTAGAGTAACTTGACTTCATGGTGATAAACTAATTCACTCAGGTGTTTTATCAGTTAATATTTTAATATTTCCTATAAGAGAAATCTAACTCTGATGCTTGATAATTTTTATTCTGATAGCAATTTTACACCTCCAAAGAATGTATTTTAAGGCCCGTGGGTACAGCACTGAAATGTATGGTCTGCCTTAGTTGTTAGAGTGTTTCAAATGTCTCATTTTTTTCTACTTGGACTTTTGTACCTGGCTGTGGTTCAAAAGGAAAGCAGTGATTTTGGCCTTCTCCATAAAATGCTCTGAGAGTGGTCTATTAGTTAATATTTTTCTTTTTGCTTGCTGTCTGAAAATCTAATTTCTGCAACAGAATCCATGCAAACTTAGTGCTTTGGGGGATAGAAAAGAAACTATTGGAGTAGTCGCACTTTTCCTTGAAAACTGAGGTTTCATAAGAAGAAAACAATGAGTTAATAAGTTACCCCAGATCTCTGAATTCATCTCCTCGGATTTCTGGCCAGCTTTATCTGCTAATGTCAGGCAATTTTCCCTCACAAAAACACCCATATTCTATGCAGCTGCTTTAGGTTTGCTCTTGTGCTGACACATACAAGGCAGGACACCTTTTCAAGTGTGGACAGGCTCATGCTAGTGAAATATATACAAAGAAAATGGTGAAGACTACCAATGCCAAATTAATGAATTATATTATCAATGCCTTATAGAAAGAACCATGAATCACATTACAGGATAAAGAATGAATTTTTCCCCTTTGCTTTTGATAGAAAAAGTAATATATGGTCTGAAGTCTAGCTTTGATATTTCTCTCTACTCTTCTCCCTCTCAAAGCTTTCTCATAACCAATAAAATTCACAGGTTTGCCATATCTTATTCAGTGAGAAGGCAACTTAAAAACTAATATGCTGCGTTGGCACCAAGTGAAAGAAATTGATTTTGAAGATGACAGCAAAAGGGCCATGCTGAAATGTGTATAGCCAGGCAGTGTCACACTTCCTTGGAAAGCATTCAAATCAATTTCTCATGGATATGTATTCCCAAGGAGCTTTATCAGGCAAAAAAACCTTCCTTCAGGAAGCACTCATCTGTCCAGCAGGCTCTCACTTCCACAGTGCCACCCTGGAAAGATTTGCTGGATTAAATGTACTTTTCCATTTCTCTGGTGTGTTAGAGCAGTCTGCCTGAGGTGGCAGACTAGGCTGGAGCCCAGGGCACCTGGTTCTGATCTCAGCTTAACTCTTCATTTGTCTCTTGGTCAGGGGCAAGGCACATCCTCTTCAATTTACTCCGGTTTCTCCACTGCAGAATAGGACAACTGAATCTTTTTTGGAGGGTTCTGAAAAAGTGTCTGGGGAAGAAAGGATGAAACAGCTAGTTTGTTGCTGCTGCTACAATCATTACACTTCAGCTCAAAGCATCTGATTTAGATATCAGTGTTTAAGACCCTAATAAACTATGGACACTGTTCTGTTCTCATGCTGTTGGCCATGCCAAGCTTCAGGCTTACACAGGAGGGACCAAATTTCTGAGGGAATTTGTGGGATTTGTGGAAAACAGTCTGAAGTAAACCACCAGCATTTATTTTTCAGCCTTGGTATCACCAGGAAGTCCCTCTTAATGGATTAGGAATAACTGGGTTTGGACTTGAGCAGTGGCCAGTTGTTCAGAAAGCCAGGAGATTATCACAGGAAGCAGAAAGTTTTGGTAAACTCACAACTTTGTGAAAAAGCCTGTTGGGATTTAAGGGTACAGATAAGGTCTTGGGAAGATAGACACTACCTAGAGAAATGGAGATTATATCCATAAAGAAAGGCGGTGAGATTGGACTGTTTAGAAACTTGTCTTTTAAGAAATAGTGACTGCAGTTTTCATATTCCTAGGGAATGAGATTGCATGCATGCTGCAATACAAAAATAGAATAATAATGTGAAATGGAAATAGAGCAGATGAGTGTGAAGGTTTTCTGGTTGCTGATCTTCCCTTCCTTCCCTGAATCACAGAGTCTATCTGCAGAAAAAAATGTTAGAAGTGGTTTCTGTTATTCTCCCTGGCAGACAGTGCTTAGCAAGTTGCTAACTTAGAGGTTGTCTTTTGCATTTTTTACAGAAGATCATCATCATTCCTCATATGCATGAAATCCTGTATATCACCTCAGTGCTGCTGAACTCACTGCTGCTTCAGAGTTCCTTATTTGAGGAATTAATTTGCTGTTCTACTCAATGGTTTTGTCTGTGTGGTTTATGGATTTTGTTTTGTTTTGAACTACAGCAAGCACTACACTTGCAAGCACTTCCTGTATCTTCAGAAATCATAGAAATACAGTAATTTCACGACTATAAGGCACACCCTTTTGACTAAAATTTTGATCGAAACCTGGAAGTGCACCTTATAATCTGGTGCACCTTATATATGGACAAAATTTGGAAATTTGCCAGCCTGGAAGTGCAAGCCGAGCAACGCCAGCCAAGCCAGCCACCAGCTGCGAGAGCCACGCCAGCCGGCACCAGGGGCAGGCGGGAGTGCCGGGGCCTGCGGCATGAGGAGGGTGCCTGGGACTGTGTTTAAAGGCTACGCCAATCCATGAAAAATGTTTGCAAATTGAGCACCTGCCAGTAAACCTCATGACCGCGCGATTCCGTTACTAATTTGTTACTTTGTTGTGCGCGGATCCTCACTGCAAAAAAAAAGTGCGCCTTATAGTCTAGTGGGCCTTATATGTGGACAAAGTTCGGAAATTTGCCAACAACCCAGAAGTGCGCCTTATAATCTGGTGCACCTTATAGCTGTGAAATTACTGTATTTAGGTTGGAAAACACCTCTAAGATTGAATCCAGCTATTAACCCAACAGTGCCAAGCCTCAAGTGCCTGCATGCAATCCTTTTGGATGCATAGTTCCCTTCCTGCTTCCCCTTTGCTTTTAAGGAGACAATCCTTGGCTGTTTGACTAAACAAATTACATACCTTCCTCTTTCCCATATAAGTTTCCCAAAAAATGTCTCAGTCTGTCCCATTTAGCTCTGTCTTTAAGTTACTGGATTCTCTAGAAGTCTACTTTGAAGTGGGTCCCACTCCTGAGCAATTCCTGTGTGTGTGGAGGTTGGGGGGCACTGAACCCAAAGAGAGTCATTCCAGGACCAGCACCAGGCATTCATCTCTAGGTCCTGAAATGCTATTTATGAATGCAATCACATTTTGTAGGTGGTTCACATGAGGGTGCATATGAAGGAGCTGAAGGCACTGCATTAGTTTAGTCAGCTACAAAAAGGTAAATGTAGCTCGAAGTAAGAGTCTCCTGAAAAAGTGGGTTGAGTTGTCACAGAAAGAAAAATACGAGGACTATGAAAAAAAGAGTTTCAGTTTTTGTCATGCTTTATTCCTGTTTCTTTGATGAAATGAATGGAAAACTGTTGGTTTAGAATTAAGCAGAAATGAAAGATTTTCATTTAGAACAGGATGAAATATTTTGGGTTTTTTTCCCCCCTGAAACTTGTGCCTTGTTTCTAGTTTTTATCTCTTATCTCAATCCACTTTTGTAATGATGAAAAGGAGCGAGCAGGAAAAGAAAAAAAACTGCAAAAACTGAAACCTAAATTTTTCTCTCTGATTTTTATCTGCATATAATTTACCTTGGTTGTCAGAAGGTTTTGCCATTCTAGCCATATCTACTGTTAGTGAAGGGGATGAGGCAAAAGTGTATCAACTGTGTAACAAGGTAACATTGCTTTAAATTCAATATTTTATAACAAAACAAGCTGATGCTTTGTAAACAAATAAAATAGCATGTGAAGAGTATAGACAAGTCTTGCCAGTCTGGTAATCATTGGAGTATTTTTCATTGTGTCAGTTTTTCCTGGAGGAGTAAGCTGGGATTATTTGGTTTGGTAGCATTTTGTTTCCCAAGAGTTATAGTGGAAAATACTCAATATTTTCCTGTATCTAGCTGTCAAATATTGAGGATTTTATATCTCTATTGTTCTGCTTTCAGAGGTCAGGACTAAGTTTTCCTATATGTACTTATTTTTGAAAACAATAATAAACCCTCCAAACCAGACTTATTTTGTTGATTTCTTCTGAGCAATTCTTCTTACACCCTGCAGTATCATTACTTAAACAAGAATTGTATTTTGTAAATATACTTCACTCTGCCAGTCTGGCTTGATGCACTCTCTAGACAGTAAGATTTTCCTGTTTTGCAGAGGCTGATGGGTTAAGTGCTTGAGCATAAACAAATTGAACTGAAAGTTATCTAAATATTCAGGTGTTCAATGCAGTAATTCACTGACACTTCTTGTCATAGCAAGTGGCTGAAGTAGAAGAAGAATCCTGGCAAAACTTGGGTGGATCCACAGCTGGCTACTACCACTTTGCTGGGAATCATCCTGGGTATACCCCACTTTGAACACCCAGTATCTGCAGAGCTCTGTCTGGCTGGGCCTGTTCTCTTCTTTTCTTTGACTGTGGGCACAACAGGGGATCTACACTGCTCATGATGCTCAGGTTTTATGAGTATTAGGCTGAAAGGTGAGCAGTGATGCCTGCCTTCCAGCTCAGAATTCCAAAGTGTCCTCAGCATCCCCTTGTAATTGTGCTGCAGCAGAGCTGCGCTGTGGGCTATGGATACATTCTGGATGCTCCTTTCCCTCGTTCTGTATGATGTGTGACACTAGAGATTAATTAATTGAATATTTTATTTAGCCAAGATTAAAATAAATTAGTAAGCAATGTACTGCCTGGCCTGAACACCCAGTAAGAACTAGTAGTTTTCATTATCCCTCAAGAAATCGTTGACTATTTTATGTGATGCAGTAATGAATTATTCATAGTCAATTTCATTGGTAACATTATTGTGGACTCTCAATATAGCAAGAATATATACATAAAGACATGAAGTCCTAAGGAAGAGAAAGACAGGTGACCTTCCATAAAAATAAGGATGTACAGTGCATATTCATACACACAGAGGACTACAGATCTTGGTGGAATCAGGCAAACATCTGATCCTGGTGGTGAGCCCTATTCTTAAAGCATGCCTGCTACTACACATTATAATACACTAATCTCTTTCAGTTTCTTAATTATAAACTTGAAATATCTACCTGAAATGTTGTTCTCTGCCTGAAGCTGGATATTTTCAGTCCCATTGTTAGCAATGCACCTGTATTTATTACATGGATGAATGTCTGCATTCCCATCCATTCTATTCACAGCCCTGGGAGGTAAGAGATTGCACCTGGAGAAACTCAGCTGCATAGCTTGAGGTCTCATCTTCTGCAGTGACAGAGCACAGCACGCAGAATTGTGTACCCCATGCTGTCATCTAAGGTGAAGGATTCAATTTCATAGTGTCTCTGGCAATGTAAATTAACAGTGGTTCAGAGACATTTGCTCCACCTTCTCCTGGTGTGAAGATGTGTACCTGTTCTGGCATCAGGGAATTCACCTATTTTAATTTCAGACTATGTCACCAACCATAACTCTGCCTTTCCTCTTCCTTGAGTTTCAGGTTTCCCAGCCTGAATGCTGAACCCAAGGCAACTTCTTGTCTTGCCACAGCAGGTTTTTGTCAGCAGTGTGCTTCCTTCTACTCCGTGGTTCCACAGGCATTGTGAGATCCAGGAATGAGCCTTTGTTCCAGTGCTAGCAGATAGCACTGCTACTTTATGCTTCCACCCCAAAGCACCACCCAGCTGGCTTGCGCCCTGCTACAAGGGATGAACAGCACTCTGCCTCACCCACTGCTGCTGCACAGGCTTAGCTCAAGTTCTTCTCTATCTTTGGGGACCTTGTTGCTGTCACTGCATTATGGGCATGCTCCAGAGATACTGCCATGCCCATTTCCAGACTGGCATCTGTCTAAAGGCAATGCCTTTGGATTCCACATCAACAGTAGAGGAGTAAAACTGTCATTGTATCCTGCACAATGTGTCCAAACTGTCATCTCATGGAATGGGCTCATAAACAGAGACTTTATGATACCTGCAGTGATTTCAGTGTAAAAGCATATTGTGTTAATCCTTTTCTTTTTTGCTCTGTGTCTTATGGTTGTCCTTGAAACCTTGCAGGGGGTGTTGTTATCTAACTGGAATATATTCCTATGAGAGCTTGCTACACTGCACTGGGCTCTTTAGAAAGCTTTTACTATTTCATAATTTAAATGTATGCTTCTCCCTCTTTAATTGAAAAGTTGTTAGGAGTGAAAGGTTTGTGTGTCTAAATTGTTTGAAGGCTGCTTTGACTTTTGGTTGCCAAGGAAACCGTTTTAATGTAGAATTGTATCCCAGTGACTTCAAAGTCTCTGTTCTGTTATGGTTCATGCATTCCTTGGGATTGGGTACTGTTTCAGTGGGAAACTGTTTCAAAGTAGTTTAGTTCCATCTGGGTTTAGCATATTTTAAAAGTGCTGATGGGGCTTCAAAGCTCAGCTGTTGCTGAAATTTCTAGGTGAGTTCTATGTTCTGTATGGATCCAGGACTGGACCCAACACCAAAGCTGCTGACTTGTGACTTTGGAATACATGCACCATCATGTTACCCTTGCATTCTGACTCATATCCTCAGCTTTTTTTATTGCTCTTTTGCCTGTTCATACAAGTGGAGTATGCACCAGTGAATTCAGGGTTTACTGAGTTGTGATTATGTGATTATAATAGAGAATATTCACATTAAAGCCCCTACAAAGATGGGAAAACTGCTTCTTATGAAGGTGGGAACTGATGACATCTTACATGGAGAAGACAAGGGAGGTGATGGGTCTACAGGTCTGCAATCCTTGTCCCTCTCATGATCAAGGTGCTAGAAAAGAGAATTAATCCATCTCTTAGAATCCCACAGTAAGACTAGGATGCCTCTTCACTCTCCTTTCAGGCCACTGTATTGTCCCCAAAGATGAGTGACACTGATGCATAGGATCTTCCATTCATAATTTAGAGCTGAGCCATCAAACTGTAGAGTATGGATTTGCTGAGGTCCTTGGAAATATTAGCTTGACTCTGGTCAAATCATGGGATTTCTAGGAATGCAGCCTCTATCTTGGCTGCTATTCTTATTGTTCCTGAGTCTGGGACAAAAAATCCATGTAACTTGTCTGGACTCCTCTGGCAGCAGGGCCTCTCTCCTCACAAAGTGTCAGAACTGCAGAGCAAATAGATGCTGTGGTGTAACCTCAGGGGCAGGAGGACACAAACTCAGTTCTGTAGGAGAGGGATTTCCTTTTCACAGGTGAGTATCAGAAGGTTGAGTGGTAGACACTTCTTGCCCCATTGCAGCATTTAACAGACTACCTGGAATGGTGTAGGAAGTCCATCACAGTCCAAGCACCGGGCTGAAGAAATAGAGAAGAGGAGGAAAACTCTTCTATCTCAGCAGCTCAGACATCTGCCAGGTAGAAGCAACTTCAGATCCTGCAAGTTGCTCAAGTGCCTTTCACCAAGAGTTGTCTCCCATGCCAGGAAAAGACAAAACTTATCTACAGTAGTGCTTATGAGGAAAATAGCTTTTTGAAAAAAGTATATTTTCTCCTGGAGGCACATCCTTATATACCTTTTATGTGGAGCATGAATACTTTAGTACAGAGGAAGAAATCACTTCAATAGCAGGTTCTGCTGCGCAGCAAAAAGGCCACCGCTGCATGGACGTGAGCCTCCAGCCTAGAAGGGGAATTGCACATCAGCTTTGGAGGGGAATAAAGGCATGACCTTCTTGCTTAATGAAAGAAAGATTTCCCAGGAGATGCTGTTCCCTGCTGGCTGTTCTATGTTTTCCCAGTCACAGGCCACAGTCCAGTCCTCCTTTGCAATCAGCAGCACTTGTGTTGTCACCTGAGCACCAGCTGTGGGAGGGAGGAGGTCTGGCTGGATGTGAGGCTCTGGATGAATGATCAGGAAATATTTTTCAGGCAAAGAGGTCAATAGAAAAGTCTTTTATTGCAAAGGAAGCATAGGACATGAGGAAGTTTTGCAAAGAGAATACTTGAAGGTGGCTGGGAGATGTGGGTGATGAGCCCTGTGTGGCCAAATGCTTTAAATGTCCTGGAGTTTGTGCCATCAGGAGCAAGGCAAGGAGGCTTCAGGGCATCTGGGTCAATTTTCAGTCCTGGTAAAATTTAATAATTATTCCATTGAATAGGTTTTGAAGGTTCGAGGGCTTAACTGGACCATAGGATTGAGTCATTTGGAGAAACCTGTGTGGAACTGATGTACTCATTTTGATTTCATCACAGTCCAAATAGTTCCTGAAAGTTAATTGATTTCTGGGCTGCTATTTTGGAAGCAGTGGGGGAGAAAAATCTTGACTAATGTCAAAAAATCCCATTTTGAATCTGCAAAGACTCCATTTGGGTGGAGGTTTTTTGTTTGGTTGGTTTTTATTGTGGTTTTTTTTTTTGCAGATTTTTTTTAATGGCATCATCATTATAATGCAGTGTATAAATGCAATCTAATTTATTTCATAGCACAATGTTAGATCCGTCCAAAGCAATTATTTTTCTCCTAAAATGTCATGTTTAATTTTGCCTCTTAATGAATTTAGAATTGGAAATCTCAAAGCTGTTGATGAAACCAAATGTTCATCATTTTTTTGGACAGTTCTGTTCAGGTGCTCTACATTTGGCTGTGGTAGCATCACTGCATAGCACAGACTGCAGGGTCTTCCTCCTACCCTGAATCTTCACTGGTTGGGGTGAAATCACTTCAGAAAAGAAGGGTTTTTTCCCATGTAAACTGTGAAGTGGAAAGGAGTAGTAATTGTCATCAAGTTTTCCAGGGTCTACTACAGTATTAATTCAGGCCACGTATCTTGTAACAGGCATTAACAACAACTGTATATATAATAAGTTTGACACATTTGAGTTCTAAAAACCTTAAACTCCAGGGATTCAAGCCAACTTCATTAAAACGGTGGAGGAAAATGTTAGCAAGTCATTTTAAATGGTGTTGGCATATATACACCTCTTGACTTGAATCACTTGCTGTTGTCCCAGTAATTCAGTCTGGGTTTTCTGGCACACTGTGTGAATGTAAGGAGGAAGTGGTAGAGTTCCCTTAGACTCCCACTGATACTTTGGCTGTTGTCTTTGCAGTACTGCTCCCTGTGTTCGTATAGTTCTTTTTATTTATTTATTTATTTATCTTTTTTAATATATGAGGGAAAGCTTGTATTTTTTCATATGCAAAGTATTATGGGGCAAAACCTGAATTTTTAATACTTATGTCTTTCGGATATTTTACATCTTGTTTGCTGTGGTAGGTAGTAGGGCTTAAATAATTCTGCAGTCTGGATAAGTATATTTGTCTGTCTAACAGTTTTTGAAGCTGGTGGCCAATTTCAATTATGTTTTGAAGAGAAGCAGAGGTATCAGAGGGACAAGTTTTTAAGGATTAGTGGCTCATGGAGGAGACACAGTCAAGGAAAGCTTAGCCCTTTGTTAGCAGGAAATCATACTGAAGAAACACTTATGAACCCAGTCTACTAGTTCCTATGGCTCATTCAAATTATTTGTTTAAACCTGAAATACACCTAATTTATACAGAGAGCGGTGTGTCTACACGTATTTGTCTGTTATACACATGCATAATGTTCCCTCAAATCCTTCCAGAAATTAATTGTGCTCCTTCTTGCTAAAAGCAGAGCCTCAGCTCCATCTGGTGGCTCTGTGACTGGTAAGACAAAACTGCTGAAATTCATCTTGTCTGTGATTTTGCATTTTGTCTAGTGAAAAAACATAAGCCTAGAACGAAACACACAGATAAGTGTTAGCTCCCTCGAGATAGATTCTATCTATAACAGAGAAGGCCCTTATCTTTTGATTCCTTTTTTTAAGGGGGTTGTTTTTCTGAACTTAATGCCTTTAGAGATCGGAGGCTTTTTCTTCAATCATGAGCTAAAAAACTATTTAGGAAAAAGGGAGAAATTTCCCTCTACCTCACCTCCATCTCTTGGGAGCAGAAGGTAAAGCTTTATGAGGAAGGTCATATATATCTGAGTTTCAATGTCTTCTTATTGTGTGACCCCTGGAACAAAGCTTCAAGCCATCTCTAAAACCAGAAATACTGATGGACTGGTATAGCTAATTCTTCACTAAAACATGTTTTGATAAAAGTCAGTGCTAAGAGTCAGTATGTTCTTCCTTCATTGATTTTCCTCTGCTTGTATTAGGACGGCGCTGGGCCTAGATTTTCTGTTTGATAGCTGATTTGTAGTAAGAAATTATTTTTATTCCAAGCAGGATAACAAAAAATAGTTCTGAAATGAATTTTTCATCAAAAATTAATGTTAAATCTGACAGAGTGTTTGTTTTGATTTTGGTCATGTGTTTGTAAAAGAAAACAACCAGGGTAATGCTAAATATAAAAAGAAGTGGTTCTGTTCAAACAATGGGCCAGGTTTCGTATTTTCAGTAAAATAAGTGATGTAAGTGGATGAAACGTTTTTTTGATGAAAAATAGAATGGCTTGTGGCAGTGAGCTGTGCTATCTCTGATATTGCCCATGCAGGAGGATCTAGAAGTAGGGCAGTGAAAATTAGTACAGGCATGTACAAGGTCAGCTGAAAATTAACTCCTTTGCTCTTTTTCCATTGTGAATTGATACAACAGCACTATTGAAACTCTGAGCTAGCTCGTTAATTTAAATAGATTCTAAATTGAAAAATTTTGTTTTAAAAATGCCTAAATTAAACAACTTGATTTCCCTCTGCCTGCCACTGTCTTGTGAACCTGACTAAAACTCAGTGACTGTTTGGATAGACTCAGAAACACATCTTTAAATTTTAATAATGTGGCTGACATGCAATTCTTCACCTCCTCCTGGTAATTAGCAGAATTGGTGTTCAGCTTTCAGTTCTTATTTTGTGTATTGCGTGTGGCCATGAAAATGGAAAACCTTACACTTAATGAGCTGAGGAGGATGAGGAAGAGATTGTGACCTAGTCTGATGAGAGGAAAGCCAAATCCAACCTCTTCAGCAGACACTTGCTGAGAGAAGTGAGGCCCAAGACTGTGGTATGGAAACAGTAATCCAAGACTGGAATTCATTATTCCTGGTAATGCCTTAATCCTTTGGCACAAGCTGTCTCTAGTTTTCAGCAGCAATGCTCTTAGTGCTACAAGCAGTGAGTAAACCTGAACCTACACAGAGGAGGAATGGAGAAGGGTGGGTCAAGGCATTGTGAAGCGCAGCAAACACAGACAGGTAGAACGAACTTATGAGTCAAGAGTCTGAATAAAACCAGCACATCTTGCAGGCAATTTTAATACTTAAGACACTTCAGTTTGCCACAGAGGTGCCTTCACTGAGGTTTATGGTCTCTATGTGCTCCTGGCTTATGTCACACTTACCCATCATTAGGCATTTGGCAGTGGAGTAGTTGCGCATTCTCTCCTTTTTATACATTGCGCTTTCCTGTGTATGGGGAAGAGTTTTATATAGCCACAAAGAGTTTTATATGCCTTGGTGACATTTAATCTACATACTCTCCTCTACTTCTCCGTTTTCCTAATGAACAAGCTGTAGGCTGCATATTTTGCATACATTAATGCTTTGTCACTTCAAACTCGAGGCAGAAGACTGTTCCAGGCAGAAATACCATCTTGTTCCTGTCACAAGTCTTAATACAGGAGATATTTGAAAAAACTGCAGTGTTTGGAACCTTTTAACCAGTTTTAAGCAGCACAGGGTGTTTTCCTGTTCTCATCTGTTTATAATAATGCTTAAGATCTTAAATGAGAGCTGTTCCTCCATGTGGGAAGCACAGAATTCATTAATAATAATAAAAAAAGCTTTTTCCTAAACTGTGTGCAGTGATGATAGACTGGCCAGGAAATGTTCCTCTTACCAGGAATTGGTGCAAAAATCACCAGATATCACCAAAGTTGGTTGTGACCAACAGTGGTTGTGTCAGAAGGGAGGTTTAATCTCTGTTGCCTAAAATAAAAACATACACACATACACAAAATGTAATAAATTGCTTAACACTGAGGCTAGCTGAAACAAATGTATAGTCTACTGCTAGGCAGTTGTAAATGGCGTGCTCCAGAGAAGGGAGATATAAAAAATGGTTAATCAAGGCCCATGTGAGAAAACTATTCCCCTGTTTCAGCCACTTGCATCTTTAAATGGATGTTGAATGCATGTTTGAAGGATGGCATCTGCAAGACAATATTTTCCCAAGTACAAACAAACAGTCTTGTTGGGGAGCAAAGCTGTTCAGTGTTTTCTATTCCACTCATGAAATGGAGGTGAACTTTTCTGGCATTTATAGAAAGAAACAAGCCCAGAGGACACAAGAGAGCAATCATACTTGCACATGTTGGTGTTCATATTCAGGTGCAATGGGGGATTGTGGTATAAAAAGGCTAGATGTGGATCTGGGGAGGACAGACTTCTCAGGACAGGCTGGAAAGATCCTCAAAAATAAGGCATCACAGCCCATGGGGATCCCTTGTCTTTCCCCCACTTCTGAACAGCCCCAGTTCTGCTTCACTGTATAAGGAACAATCCCTCCACATGCTCGTGTGCACATTTTCCAATGTGGCATTAAGGAACAAGGCTCTCTATGTACAGAGGCAGGATTTGTTGAGAGAACATCCCATGTTGCCTCAAAAAAGGGCACTGACTTACAAGTTCACACATAACCACAGAGACCCTGAAATGTCAGCTCTTTAAGGATATAGCAGATCTAAAATATTTATTTTAGAAGGAAATTGGTCTTGCCCTACTGATCTGTAAGGAACATGGAAAGGATGCTGACTTGACAGGTACATAAACACACAGCATATACCTTTTACGTCCCCTCGGTGATCATCAAACTTTTTTAGTGGTAGGGAAGCCCTTCGGGGGGTTTCTCTTGGGTTTTGGGTTTGGGGTTTGTTGCAGTTTTTTGAGGAGGGGAGGAATTCATTTGTTTAGTGCAAGCCAACAAATGGGCAGCAAAAAGCCAGAACTGTGTGTTCATAGCAGCACTGCATGTCTGTAGCATCACCACCTTTTCTGTGGAGATTGCAGTGTTTGAAAGCATTCCCCTACAGCAACTCACTAATTATTACGAGCTAGAAATCATGGAGGCCTGTGGCAGCAGAGGAAGCATTCACTTTCTAGCTAAAACCTGACCTTTCAATCTTAGTTTGACCAAAAAGAATAAAATCAATCATAAAAATGAATATATATTCCCAAATCAAAGTGTATTTCCTAATTGGCAACTTTTACTGCATTGCAGTAACAGCTTTCAACACTCTTGATGCGATTTTGACACATTGCAATTTGGTCTGTGGAGTTTTAATGATTGTACGTGCGGTAACATTGATTTTAGGCTTATTTTTCTCCTTTGCTGTTTTTCTTAGTCACCTGCTATGGCATCTGAATCCACACACATAAAATGAAGAGTTGTTCAATCATGCCACAGCCATGGCACTGTCACAGCCTCTGAGCTTCCCTCCTTTGATGTTGAGAGCCTGCAGAGCCCAGGCTCCTGGCTTAAGCATCAGAAGGGAGCTGCTTAATGCAGGATATCTGAATAGCCTTTTGCTGCCCCTTGTCATCTCCTTACTTAACAATGACATTTTTAGAGGAGCCTTTAGCAAGGACCCAGTGGAATTCAGATTGGGAGTGTCTCTGAATGCCTTAACTGAAATATATTGTAGTTTTATGTAGATACAGAGGGCAGCTGTAGTGGTCATTTGGGTATGTCTGTCTCACTGGTTGTCTGCCCTGTGAAGCTATTTGCACTGCACCAGGTCAGAACAAGAAATATGACAGTGGGTGTAATGGAAACATTGGGAGCTCTCATTAGGGCTGGCTGACCTTTCTGTCTGAGCTGTGGGTCTGCAGCAGGTTCCATTAGAAGCAAATGTCCAAGGAACTGTTTAAAATAAGTGGTCACTTATTTTAAGTGACAGCAGTATCAGCAGCAGCATCCCTCTGCTTCACAGGGAGCCTCACATAGACAGTTCCCAGTCCATAGAAAAGTGATTTCCCAGGATCACAGAAATAGCAATACTGGCACAAGGAAGAGCTTTAGCTAGCATTAATTTAATCAAAATATTAGACACAACAAGTTGATAATTTGACCTTGGCTTCTGAAAATTTTAGAATGACCCTAAAAAAAGCTTGGACCGGAGAAGATTTGAATTACATATATTTGTACTGTGCTTGTTGAAAAGCTGAATTTTTACCATCCTTCCCTGGAAACAAGTTGTTATTTTTGGCACCTGTGTTATCATCAATGTCTGATCGCTTTGTCTGTGATTCCTCTTCCTGCAGTCTACCACAAACACTACTCAGAGACACTAGAGAGGGCAGGACTGGGTGCCCAGTTGTAACAGCAGAGACTCCTCCTCAAGGAGCTTCTGATTAAGATCACAAGGCAAAGTGCTGTTTAAATTAAGGAAAGATAATACCTAGAGGTGATATATTCAGTCACAGCTTAATTGAAATCAAAGAGCACACAAAAAGGTGAGGGAGACAGCAGACAAAAGGTTAAGCAGAGCACCTTGTATCAAACGTTCAGCTGACGATTAGCTGTTGATTGTGGAGCATAAGCCAAAAATCAAGTTTTATTGTGTGCCCTACAGTGATTTCTGTGTTCAAAATGAAATCAGAAAAGCAGGCACTTGTTTATCTCCATAAGTTATTGCAGCATGTGTGACAAGAAAATAAAGAAGTCGTGAAATATTATTAGTGCTTTCTTTTTATTGATTATTGAGTTTCTTTAGCTGCAGGAAATACTGGAGAAAATTTATGGCTCCACCCTTTAGTTTAAAAATTAGTGTAATTGTTAAGCTGTGGAATTATGAACAGCTGCTTGTCAAACAGTGACAAAAAGATAACCTTTACAAACAACACCTAATATTCTGCCTGCATCAGGAAACTTTCTCACAACAACAAAAGCTGATCAGTAAGAGTAATAATCTGATTTAAAAGGGGACTGTAGATGACAGTAAATAAGAACTGCTGAAACAGGAAGTGCAGGCCACATAATGAGGGTGTTTCAAAGAGATTTGCAGTAAATATAGGGCTTTTTCTTTTTAATAACAGGATGTTTACAAGTTCCTCTCACTTTTTACTCCTGAGTCCATCACAGTAATTCCACTAGCTTAGGTGGCACAGGAATCAAAGTCAGGCCTGATGAGAGATAGATTTCTATTTTAAATCTCACCTACTTCATCTTCCTAGTCCACTTTTGCTCGAAAATGTTTCCTCCATAGAATGCTGTGCTCGTTTTCAGAGAAGTTAAATAATGGGGGCAGTGTCTTTTCAAATAAGCTATTGATTTATATCAGCCTTTGTGGCTGACACTTCATCTGTCCATAAATTTTTAAGTTGCCATTACAGTGCTGTTGTATCTTTAGGGGAGTGATGCTTCACTTTGCCCCATCCAAATTATCTTCCCTTTGCATGAGTTCTGTCTGCCCAGATTCAGAAAAAACTATTTTCTAAAAAAAAATTTAATGGCTGTTTCTCGTTTATTGTAAGATATTTCTGTTCCTAAGGCACCTTTCATCCGATGCATCAAAGCATTTTGTAAGCCTTGATTCTTTAGCTTTCTCAGTAGTCTTAAGGTATTTTGAGTAAAAGGTTTTGCATAGTGCTGGCGGCTGTGCGCGGTTAGGGCACAGGCGCTTCGGAAAATCTTCACGCTGTACGGGTTAGGGCACTTCCCCTTAGCAACACCAGGAAGCAGGCGGAAGTCACACAGCTAACCTGACCCTATAAAACCCTGTGCAATGTGCATTTATTAATGCCATTTACCGTCCACCATATTGGTGTGTGTGAGCACTTGGACCGAGTGGCTTGGGGTTAGCCACCGTGCCGTTCCCGAACCAGGTTGCCAGCCTTCAGCGAAGGCAACAGCATAGCTCAGAGCCAAAACTTCTTAACACTACAGAGTAAGGTGACACAACAGCTTGGGCCAGAATTAAAAAGACAAGTGATGGTTGGCTAAAACTGTGAGAGGAAGCTGATGTGGAGAATGGAATACATGAGTTGAGTGCTTCACACGCAATTAAGACCTCCCTCTCTTTCACCTTCATCTTATTTTGTCTATAAAGCTTTAGAGGAAATAAAGAACTGGGCACTGAGCAGAGATTGCAGAAAACATTGCTGAGCTTGAAAACAGAGATGTAGGTGGAGCAAAGCAGTGCTGGGTCTAAGGTCTGAGCCAACTTATGGGAGACTAAGAGCTTAGGATGCTCCACCATGGCCAGCAGATGGATTGCATCCCAGCAGACCACAGCTGGGATGTGTGGCTTGAAAGTCCTCCATGTAGTTGGCAACTGGGAAATCCAACAGCACACAGGAGAGCTGCTGAGGATCTGGTATGGCAAGCCAGCCAGGAAGGGAAAAAACAAGTGCTCGTCCTTCATCAAAAGGGACGTGGCCAACAAAGCCATCCAATTCTGCCATTACTCCTTCCTACTAGTACAGGAGGGCTGAAAAACAGGTATTCAGTGCTCTGAGCCCTCTGAGATGTTTACACATGCTCTTTATTTCACAATAAGAAATGGCCAAAGAATATCATTGGAGCCTTTCACTGTAGAAAAATTGAATGAGTGCCCAGTCTTTGCAAGACAGAATGGGCAGATATGACCATAGGTGTAACAAATACCATCCAGTGAATCACCTCCTCTACCTGATTTTCAGGTGTATTTAGCACCTCCACCAGGGATAATGATTTAAAGAACTCTGTATTCAAAGGGAGCAGATTTCTGAGTGGCTTGGCACTCTTTGGGAGCAATCTATTCTCCTGGCATCATGAAGAGGTATGCACAGGGTGAGCTGACAGAGCATGCTCTGACCCACTATAACACAGGCATGTGTCTCAGTCTTCAGTAACTAGCTTTCAGTCCTTAAAGATGATGCTGAAATGGAAAAGGATATGCAGCCTGGGAAAACAATGGCCAAATTTGTTTAATATACTTTACAGCAATGGTTATGTCACATAATTTTAAGTGAACCTTGTTCGTTAGAGGCTGAGTCTCTGCATTCAATGCTGTAGAAGCCTGAAGGAATCACAAAGAATTTCTCTAATTGGCATCATGGATGAAGGCTGCTGAAGCATTGGGAATGACCAGATCTTCTGCACCAGTAATGATCTTATTGCCATAGTTACAGTTGTCTGACTCTCCTGCTCCCTCCAAGTTGACAAATCACATTAATACTATTTGCAAAACCTTGAAAGTCTCACCTAGAGTACAAGTTGTTGAACAGCTGCCTTAAAAGCCAGTTCTGCCTATAGTCATGCCCAATCCTGCTTCAGCTGTGGGGGGGAAGCCCTCATTGTCTGTAAAACCAAAACATCTGTACACTCCTTAATCCAGGTACTGGCATCCCAGGGACTCCTTCAGCTTTGTGGATGCTGAGCAGGCTGAGCCCTATAAGGGCTATGAGGTAAAGTAGAAGTTTCTCATGCGCCTTCCTGCCTAGGGAAGGGAATAAGTATAACTTGCAAGCCTATTCAGATCAGGAGCCTGGGTTAGGACAGGGGCACTGAGATGAGAGTGAGTTGTTGTTGATTCATCCTGGCAAGACTGAAATGTCTTTTCTTTTCATGAGATGAGAGCGTTGATTCCAGCCCCCATGAAATTTGAGCTATCTTTCATTTCCCACCAGGAACCTGTGCTCTACCTGAACAGGGCAGGAGCACAACAGCACAGGCTGTAAGAACCAGAGCAAGGGCACTTAGCACTCTTGACTAAAGGGCTTCAACTCTGGTTCCCTGAATTAAAGAATAGAGGGCTCAAAGGAATATGGTTACTGACACACTATGGCACTTTTAATGCCAGGTCATATTGCAACCCATAAGATTTGTATATTTTTTCCCCCTCTTCATCTTTCTGTTAGCAAGCAACAGTAGCTTCTTTTTCCACTTCTTCCATTTCAGCCCCTCTTGTCTCAAACTGGTGGCAAACAGGATGGCCTAACTTAATCAGGTACCTCACAGGTATTAAGATAAATTTTCCTTTCCAAAGCACTTTGTCTCAATTTCCTGGCCTGTTAGGATCTATGTGGTGATTTGGGTAGTTTCAGCATACTCTGTAATCCATGGTCTGTCCTTTTCTGTGGAAAATATGAGAATGTCATTGTCAGGCATGCACTGCAACCAGACTGGTGGGCATTCTTGCAAGTATCTTCTCCTTATTTTGTAAGCTGACTTGATAAATTAAGAATGGGTTTCATACAAAGAGACTTCCAAGGTGTCACTTAGTGCAATTAGTACAACAGGATGGGCAAAGGGTCTTTTTATCAAGCACACTGTCTTTGTGCTCATCTGCCATATTGTTTCACAGACTCATTTAAGGTAGTCTGAAAAGTATTCAAGGTTTCAGGAGAAGCATCTATTTAATTGAGGTCAGGGGAACAGAGGCAGCAAGCAAACTTGAAACTCGGGAAAGGGGAAAAGATGTCAGTGGGTCTGAGATAAGCCTTGTTGCAAAGAGGCACAGGTTTGGAGAGAGGTAGGATATGTCTTTTTCTGACAGTTTGCTGTGATTTTTGTGATGGTGTCATGAGCCTCTCCCTCCCTCTCAAGCATAGGGTTTCCCCTCTGGACCATTGCTATGCAGGGCTCTGGGGGCACAGCAGCTTGCAGAAGGGGAATTTTTCAGAATCTCATGGGAAGCCCTAGACTTGAAGACAGACCCTGACACAGAAATACCCATGGGGAGCCACAACAGTATGCCCAATTTAGTGTCAGTGGCAGCTGACAATGTTCAACTTTACATTAAAAAAAACCAAAACTGTTTTTCATGAAAAATACTTTTCTACATCTTTTTTCCAAGCCTTTGCCTGCATCTTTTGCACAATTGAACCTTATTATCCAGTGGTGTGGCAGGCATGATCTCTGCATCTGCCCAACATGCTCCACATTGATTGTATTAAGCTTGCCTCCTTTGCCATATGGATTGAAGTTCTGAACTGTCACCTGTAGCCAATTTCATAATGGCCATTAATAACATTAAAAGGTACACGAGTATTGAAAAAGGAAAGAAGCAAGGGCTCTCCTTTAGGTGATTGAGCAGCTGCATTATATCTGCATTGTCTTGGCAAAGTTGCTCCTTTTCTGTGATAACCGTGGGTTGGGATTGTTTTTGCTGGTTGGGTGAATTGACAAAGATTGCATCAGGGATGACTTAGAAGGCATTGGATCAACAGAATACAAGGACTCATACTGTATTATTCCTTTCACAAGTTGTTTGAACAATGGGTCAATTCTCAGTTATCAATAGTTTGCAATGTGACATCAGGCTGTGGTCTTTGAAATGGTTTTTAAGTTGATCCCTTACTGATTCAACCATGCATGCAGAGGATGTCAGCAACTGCATCTTCCATTTTAAGTTCTAACCAAGCTGTAGGAAATACAACCTCCATGCCAAATAAATTATATAATACTTTATTTTACTTAATTTTACCCAGCAAGCTAAAATAAACATGCATCCTTAGATGTACCAGTAATTCATGTAACATGATAATTACTCAGTGTGCAATCATTACCTTTCCAATAGTACTCATTACCCCAACAGTTCTTAAGCATTTCTGCAGCAACACCTGTCTTGTAGCTATAATGATACCATTCTGCAAGTTTTGAAGGTGTGTTTTTGCTCTGACTGGCACTGATTGCATTTCATTTACCTTTTTGCCCCTGCTATTGTTTATTGGCAAGAGTTTATCAATTAGCTCAGTCAAGATCCCAGGAAAAACTACTGTTTCACTCACTAAAAATCAATAAGGAAATTCAATAACTCTTTCCAAAACCCTATAAAGAAGGAGCAAATAGTGTTCACAGTAGATATGTGCACGGGATTTTGGTTGAATAGTTTATCTGATTAAAAAAAAAATGGTTTCTGTTGGCTTTAACTACAGTAATTTCACACTGATAAGCCGCACCTATTCACTGAAGAACCCAGCCGATCCCGGAAATGCGGCTAATCACCAGGTGCAGCTTATTTATGGACAGATTCCAGCAAAATGCCAACCTGGAAGTGCGAGCTGGCCAGGGAGGGAGACGCTGCTTTGCCACCTTCATGCAAAGCCGAGCCGCTTTGCCGCCGCTTTTTGCCGGCTTCGCATTTTGCCGCCGCTTTTTGCCGCTGCTTTTTGCCGCCATTGTGTGGCCAGCATGCTGAGCCACCGCTTTTGAGCGGCATGGGGAGCCGCAGCAGCCAGTGCCGGGGCCCGCGGCACAGGGAGGGCACCTGAGTCTGTGTTTAAAGGCTTCACCAGTCTGTGTAAATTATTTGCAAATTGTGCACCTGATAGCAAACCCCACCATCATGCGATTCTGTTACTAACTCGTTACTTTGTTGCACATGTATCCTCGCTTAAAAAAAAAAAAAAGCGCGGCTTAGCACCCTCTGCGGTTTATTTATGGACAAATTCCATGGTCTTCTCGGCTACCCGGAAGTGTGGCTTATCACCCGCTGCGGCTTATGAGTATGAAATTACTGTACCTACCAAATACAGCCTGAACCTGTAGACAATTTGCTCCTGCCTTGCCCTTTTGCTTTTGTTTCAAAATACTGGAAGAAAGGTGGTGTTTTCAAAGAGGAAGTATTTTGATAGTTTGGAAAACCTATCTTAAGATAAAGGCTATGGAAATGTGAAAATACTACTGTTTTTGAAAGTTAAAACTATGCTGAAACCAAGCCACAATATTGTGTGCAAGGACAGGAAGGAGGAACAGGCAATGTTATGCTGCTCAGCTCACACCAAAGCAACCACTCTTTGCTTCCACTTCCAAGTGACTTTGTAATTGTTCCTTTTGACCTCAGTGGACATCCACTCCTCATGGTGAAAGTGGGAGTCCATCTGGAGTGCATTTTTGGGGACATGGGCTAAAGCTCGTTTGTGCTTTTCATGGTGAGGCTAATGTAGTGACCTTCATAGCAGAAAGCAATAAGAAATTATTTTGTATTGTAGTTTGGGATGAAAAATTCAAGAGGAATATATCTGATGATGAGTTAACTAATTCTAATGCAGAAGCAGTAGATGTTTTCAGCAGAGCTACAGCAGGATCCGTTTTCAAATGCCCTTTAGATATGGGCAATAATTCTTGCCCTTTTATACTACTGTGGCTGCTAGAGGCTTTCAGCCAAGCCAGGATCTGGTATACTGTGTGATGCTGTAATGTTTGTGCACACAATGCAAGACATTCCTGTCCCAGAAGATGTGCTAAAATACTGGGAGAAAGGAAATATTTTTTATTTTTGCTAGTTCAACTGATGAAGATGGGGAGAAGTTAAGAGATACGTCCCGATTACCCGTGAAGTTGTAAGCACACCCCTGAGGCACACACTACTACCTTCATTTCCAGTAGGATACTTTTAATCTTGTATTATCCTTCATGTGCTCAGGAACCAGAACACAACTGTTATGAAACATTGTGCTTCTCATGTTTTGAAATGGTCCAGAGCAAGCAGACTGTTTTGGCATAACAAAACTGCTTAAGGCTTGTCAACAATTAACATCGTGTTTAGAATGGAAAACATATATTTTTAAAATCTGCTTCGCTCTGATCAGATTAGAAAATAGTGTCAAGGCAATTAAAGGAAAATAAATAAGGATGAAACTGCTCTCAGAGCAATGGAAAAATAATTATCAGTGTGTCAGCCAATGGTATGTTGTCCCTGCTGGATGCTAGAGGAGAAATATCCATTTTCCAAGTGGTTTTTGGGCCTCATCCTGCATCGTGCTCAGCTTGCTCAGTTCTCATGTAATGTTGATAGAAACTAGAGGCACCCAGCACCTCAACAGCTGCCCTGAGCATCTTCCAGGATCAGCTCACCATGGACAAGAGCAGTTTGTCCACTGGCAATGAGAACAATACAAAGGAGTTGAAAACACAACAAAGGGAAATAAAATGTGTTGGAAAAATTCTTAATTAAAGATGATGGCTTTTAATTGTGATTTATTAAGATGGTTGCTGCCATGTTTCCAGTGATTGTCTGCTGTTTTGGAGAAGTGTCTCCTTGGATGTGCTGACATAGTTCTGTCTGTTTATGGTGAGAGATCTCCACAAAGCAGGTCAGCAGCTGGGACACTGCTGATGTACTGGAAAATGTGTTCAGAGGGCTTTTCTCCAAATCTTGAGACTTGGAGATAGTTTTGGATTTTGAGGTGAGGAGATTTATCATGAAGAGACTTAGAAACCTTGTCTTCCTGTTCATAATAAGTTACAGTAATTTCACATTTATAAGGCACGCTGGACTATAAGGTGCAGTTCCAGGTTTGGCTCGAAACAGCGGTCAAAAAGGTGCACCTTATATGCATGAAATTACTGTACTCATAGGAGGGGAATTGAAAATAAAACTGATTTTAATGAAAACTTTAGGAGTGTTTACATTCGCTTTCATGGCCTTTGGCTTACAACTTCCTGCAGCAGCAAAGGGTGTGGCCACAAGTTGTACTGGGAGCTTAACACAGATGCAGTTTCTCACAGCAGAGGAAAAAAAACAGTGCATTTCATTAAGCTGTTGGATTTTATTCTGCCTTGCCGCTGTTGAGCAAAGGTGAATGCATTGTGAAGATCAGGGGCACAGCAGTCATATGCTCTGGCCTGTGACATGAGCACATCTTGAATGGTTCTGAAGTATTCCCTTTCTTGGCTAAATAGATGATGGCAGCAGGAGAGCTCACCCTCCTGCTCTAAATGTTCTTAGACCTTTCTAGGTACAGCCAAGGGGAGGACTTTCGTAATCAACCTCATTGGTGATCTGACTGAAGGTCTTTAGTAAGGTTTATTATTTTCTTCATCTTTGGCCTGAGATGATGAGATGGGTAATTAATTATAGTTTATCCATTTGTCAGGATGATTAAAGCAGCTCTGCTGTGTAGCTTGACCTTGACCTTCAGGTAACCAGAGAATTCTTTTCACTTAGCACTACCCTACTATTACATGACATTTGTGCAGCATCTTGCACCTAATATTTTCCTTGACATTTTTCTGAATTCTCTGTATTCTTCTAGTATGTTTTTTTCTGTTTTTTTCTTAATCTAGAAAATACATAGAATCATTCTCGCTAGGATTTGAAGAATTTCTGAGGCCCAAAAGAACATTGATATTGAATATTGTGGGCAGTCTTGTGGGTTTATTAGCTCTTCTACAGATCTACAGATCCCTTTTATTGAAACTAATATATAAAATTTCCCTGCTTCTTAGCGGTTTATTCTCTTTTTTTACCAAAGCTAAAGATAAATCTTTTGTGATCCTACTCTCAAGAGGTTTTATTGAAAGCCACATTTTTGCTTATAGAGACTCCTGAGAGAACCAGTTTAAATGCCTGCCAGAGTGGTGGAGAGTACTGAGGTTTTTGTACTGAAACTCCAGACTGATGTTGGAAAGGGTACTCCTGCAATCTTGTGCTGAAACAGTAAAATAAACTAAGGATGTCTTTCAGATTTTGTTTGTCTTTATCATTACTTGTCTTGAAAAGCCTCTTCATTTATTCCTCTTTCCAAATTATCTCTTTCAACTTGTCTAACTTGGCAATTCTAACAGATACTCCTGTTTCTGTCTTGGGAAGGACTTTTAAGGATCACAAACTGTGGTGATACAGAACTGGCAGCATGATGGAGAACAGGAAGCCTGAAACTTGGCCACCTTCTTCTGGTGTGCTCTTGAGAAGTGCCTGCAGTTTACTCCCTGGTGGCTTTTCTCACAGCACCATTGTCTGTTAGTTCACTACATGTCAAAGGAAAATGCCTGGTGTCAATGCTGTAATTGTGTATTCATACTCATAGATCACTTCAGAAAACTCCAGAATAGAGAAGTTGTGAGCAAAGGTTCCATAAGTCATCAGACTGCCTTAAAATCCTGACACTCCAGGGTGTGTGGATCTGTATTTCTCTTGGGTATTTCTTTAGGGTTTATATTTTTCAAGCTTTCCCCAGTCAGCCAAAAAGCAAGTCACTTATGAATAAAAGAAAAGCTGAGAATTTCCTTCATGTTGGAGGGCTTCAGGAGCCACAAATTGAGCATGAAATGTCACTGGATTTGTAATGAAATCATAGGAGCTGGCAGGACTGTCAGCTTTCTCTCCTTTGCCTACTTCTTAAAAACAAAACCCTTTAAAATTGGACTGCTGTTCCTATAATAATTATAATCAAATATTACTGTACTTTAATAAATACCTTCTATTCTGTGACCTCATGTGTAATTATTTTTTATTAAGCATATGATTAACAGCAGACAGAATTGCTTGATAATGATGAATAGCTGAGGATTTAGTGTATGTCAGGTGTGAGTCCACCTCCTCTTTTGTGTTGATGTTTTTTAGCTCCAATTACACATCTACAATCATGCTGTAGTAAATACTTTGAGGAAACTTTCGCATTATTACTTTCAAAATGGATTTTTCTCCACTGCCCAAACCTTTGTAATTTAAAGCCAAACATATGCATTTTCCACACATTTCAAGAAGCAGCTGGATTAAAACCTTTTGGATGAGATTTTAATGAATGACTCTTTTCTCTCACTGAATCAGTGCAGAGAGTAAATTTTTAATGACTCATTAACAAAGTTAATAGTTTTGAAAATCATTACAGTGCGATTCCATTATTTTGTTTCCTTTTTGCAGTGCAACTAATGCTCCATGCATCATAGTAATGTTTTTCTTTTGGTGCTTCCAACAAAAGTTGTTCTGACTCAGAGCTTTGTCTAGGAAATGTGTTATGAAAATGGCAATTTAGAAATACTCTGAGATGCTCAGGAGTTGGATTTAGGATCACAATAGACCTACCTGAGGGTCAGACGCTATAGCCTATATGGGCACCTTTAGAAGGAGATACATACCTAGTATGATTTTCAAAAGTACTTGAGTAGCCTAACAGCTTCATTTAGGTATGTATCAGAGGCCAGGTTTCCATAGGCACTCTACATAACCCTATAAGCTGCCTAGATTTTTTTTCCTTCCCTCACTGTCTGAAATGTTTCAGATGGTCCTAGGTCTGCATTCAAATGCCCACTGACCAGCAGCCTTTGCCTGGCATAAGAGATTTATTTACAATACTGTGTATTCCCTTCTATCTACAGGCAGCACTTTCTATTGGCTATATTTTATGCACAGACATAACATTTATAGGAGCCTTTTTGCTACAGCTGTCGCCATGAAAATCATTCTGTTGCATTCAGTTCAGATCGACTACTTTGAGTGGATAAAAAAATACCTAAAATTATTTTCTGTAATTTATCTCCTAGTCAAATGTCTGTATAGTCCATTGCCTGCTGAGTGAAAAGAATTTATAATAAATGTTAGCTAACAAGCTTCTTCCTTGCTAACTAGAGCATTAAATTCATTGACAAATGTTGTCATGAGTTGGTTTGTGAGGGAATAAATGAAGTTCAGAAGTAAGGAGAAGAAATATGAGGCCACAGAAAGGGACTTGGAGAAATTTAAAAGCTTAACGCTTGTCAGCATTAGAGAAGACCTTTATCCTGACAAAACTATACAGAAAAATGTTTTATAAAGGGATTAATGGAGGTGGTACAGTCCCCTAAACCATACTGAAAAGTATATAGGGGTTCTGAGACAGAAAAAGGGAATTTAAAACTAAAGCTGTGAATCCCATTGACTTGAGAGCAATTCATGACACCAAATGAGATAAATACAGCTGATCTTATTGTTTGTGAAGTTCACCTGCCATGTAGCTAATGGCCAGACTACCCAAGTTTTCAGAAAGCATCAGGAGATGGTATTTAATGTTTTGCAGTCAGCACTAGTATTGAAACCTGCACTCAGGAAACCTTGCAGCTTGAGCTTAAATGTAAAATAGCCATAACCATAAGCATAAGCAAATTTCCCTCTTGCTTATCCAACTCCAGCCAAGTTTTATAATTTTGACTCTTATAAGATCTTCGGAGTTGAGAAACCTCTTAGTCTGCAGCACAGATTTCTACTGAGGCTTTAAGGTGCCAGTATGGGAGTATTATATTTCTGAAATACTCTAAATTTTAGGACACATCATCTCCATTTTAATGTTTTCTGCTATCTTCATATGCATCTGTGTCATGATGGGGACTGTGATCCAGGAGATCATCATGGATTATATTTCCTTAGTCTTCAGGCAATAGACCCTGCAATAGCCTCAGTCCTGCTGTTTTGCAGGGACTATAGCCTGCTGTCATAAGAGTTAACTGGGTTCCTAGCAGAAATTACAGTAATTTCACGATTATAAGCCGCACATTTTTCATTGAAGAATCCAGCCTACCCCAGTAGTGCGGCTTATATTCAGGTGCGGCTTATATATGGACAAATTACGTGGTCTACCTGGCTACTGGGAGGTGCAGCTTATAATCAGGTGTGGCTTATAATTATGAAATTACTGTAAGTGCTTTCAAGGACAGGATTACAGGGAATCAGAGTTTTAAGAACCACCATGGTTCCTGCTTGCAGATCCCATCATTTTAGTCCTAAATGGGAAGCTACCCGTGTGTCACTTATCCTATCTCACTCCTGCTCCTGGTGCTCCCCAAGTTTATTTCCCTTTGAGAGGGACACTGATTTCCTTGTCAAGTCTTATGGTGGTGGTGCTTTAAATCTCAGGGTTGTCACTGCCTATGCCAGGAGCTAGCATGACTGAAGAGGTTTTTAGGCAGTTTTGTTCCAAAGGAACATTATATTGGAAGTATTCCCTGATTTTAAGAACCGGAAAGAGATCCATGGGAAAAGAGTAACCATCTTGAGGGGTTAAACCTTGCTAAGCAGCGTGGACAAAGGGAACCGAGACTTTTGGACACCAGCCTGCAGCCATCAGACCTGGCTGTTTCTGCAGGTGCTCTGTAGTGTTCTGACAGGTTATTGCTGTATTACTGTAGGTCCTGATACAGGTTGTAGTCAATCTATGCAAGCTATCATAAAATTTGGATTTAGGTGCATGCACGTTTCAGTCAATGCAGAGTGAGAGCAAGCAACATTTTTGGAAAGGAGACTGATCCATATGTACTGCCTGTTACTGGATATTTAATTCAAGGGGAAATTCTGTGCTTTGTCCTCACAAGAAATCAGTAAACTATACTGTACAAGAAGTTCTATGCAGAGTCCTTGGAAATGGCAGTTCTGAAAAATAACACGAACTGATATTTTCATTGGCTCGTTCAGCACTGCAGTATTTTTAACAGTATTTATTGATAATATATAGATTCTAATTAGTAATTCCCACTTTTAGTTATCTTACATTTAGTTACAGCAAATGGTCTCCTCATTCTTTAATGTAAATAAATTTATGTGAGCATGTGTTTAATGGCCTCTTTCATATTTTCCTTTTAACCACCACTGGAATTTATTCTGCTTGAGCTAAGCACCTCCATATTTTGTGGCAGTTTACTTATCTATCGTTCTTCCGAAAATATCATGGGCAAGATTAATGGATTGGCACCAATTTGGTACTTGGGTGATTAATGTCAAAGCCATTTCTAAACCATTAGTTTGTTATACATGACATTTTATCTTTGTTTAGAAAAAAAATGCGCTAAGTGCAGATGCTAACTATAGATTAAGAAAACCTAATTTATTTTGAAATGTAATAAATTTTGGAGAGGGGATTGCCTCCAAAAGTAATGTCCTCATCCATAAGTGCTCAGTGTTAAATATTTTTGTTTTAAATCCACTTTTACTCATTAGTTTGAGGTGATTGTCTGTCTAAATAACAATCTACTACAGAAACACTGATTTATTTTTTGTTTTAAAAAATAAAACACCACCACTACTCAAGACATACTGTTACTCCTGCATGTCCCCAGCAACTAAGGGCACTGAACAATTTGATACTCCAATTCCAGTATCAGATTTTGTATATGTCACTGCTGAGTGAAGATATTTCATCCCCAGCAAAAAACCAAAGGCTTTTGTCCTTTAGTGCTTTCTTCACTGATTTAAGTTGCATATGTGATTTTATGCCTGTATACAGCCTGAGTAAAGGTTTGGGTCTGTGTCCCACAGGGCCTTCTGTTTTGCCAGCTGCAATTTCTACTGAAAGAAGCAGAATTTCCAACTAGTTCATGCAGAACAAATTTCAATCCTGACTGTGTAGTTGATCAGTGGATGTCACGATGGTCAGTCAAGAGTGTCACACATTGCAAAATGTCTGGGAGGGAATGATTCTGAGTGATACAAACTGTAACACCGACACACAGTCACTATTTGCAGTATGTCACCTGAAGCTGCAGTGCAATAAAGCAAGAAAATGGAACCATGAATTGCCTTGGGGAGGAAAAGATGGTCAATAGTGAGATATTAATGAGATTCATGGTATAGATTTCCATTTGCAGCTGCAGTGCCGCTGATAGAGAAGTAGTAACAACTGTGATGTATCATATGAAGGTTAGATCTTGTGTGCTGTCTATTTAAAAACAAGTTTTGCACCCCAAATCGGTTCTTGGTAGCTGCAAAGTTTTCCAACAGCCCAAAGAGACTCTAGTCCTTGATTAGCTGGGAAATTAAACTTGGAGTGATGTCCTTGGCAGACCAGTACTATGGTTTGGAATACCACGCTGTGTTTTGACTTCTGCCCTTAAATATTGGTTTCTTCTTCCATATTGTGCCTAAAACTATTTCATATTTTACTCTAGGGGATTAAAATGGCCTGATTCTTGAAAGTGTTCTCCTAGAAGCAGCCAGGGAGATAAGAGAAGAGTGCCAAGTGACTTGAAGATGTATAATTAGCACTGTCAAGCACATTTCCCCAAGGCCTCTTTAAAAGCTTTGATTTCCAGGAATCCCAATGGAGATCAACTTATGTGTCCCAAGCACTTTTGCAAATTAGGCTGCTTATGTTGTCAGTGAGGCATCCTCGTGCAAATTTGAAATGTTGATAGACATGTATCAGGTTTCTGCAGGGCTCATGCATGATCACTCCTGGGGACTTCAGCCATTCAAAAACTGCACTGACTGCAAGAAATGTTTCAGTGTGACCCACGGTCTGTCTGCATATGGCATCTCACGTCACAGTAACTGAGGAGATACTTTTTCAATTGAATAGAAATAATTTTGCAAATGAGAGCTAGTGAGAAAGAAAACTGAATATGGGAACATAGAAAACACCATGACAGAATTAATAATATGTTCATCAATTACTGTTTGAAGATTATGTCAAGTTCTTTTATTTTGATTTGTATCAGATGGATCAGCACTGCTTCCAGGAATAAAATCATGATCTTTTTGTTCTTTTTGCTTTCTTTCCTTTCCTGCCTAGGACACATAATCAATATATATAAATTTCCTCATTTTGAATGTTCCAATGTGATATTTTTAAATACTTTTAGCTAAGTCTTAATAGGCAAAACACTCTTTTTTCTGTGACACTGTAAAAAAAGTGTTTTTAAAAAATACTTTTATCTAACTCTTAATAGGCAAAACACTTTTTTTCCAGCATGATGATCTTCATTTCTGCTCAGCACTTGGAGTGAAACCTTCATCTGATAAGAAAGCAAAGAGGAATCAGTCACCAAGGTGTACCTTTATCTTATACCTCTGTGCAGGAACCTCTTTATCCCTGGGTAGGAAATTCTGCAACTGCATTTTTCACTATCTGTTTTGATATTAAATTTTAGGCTTTTCATTTAAAACTGGCAACCAAAACATATTTACCTCGCTATATGTGTGTTGGGGGTTGGGGGGGGCTGAATCTACTCTTTCCGTTGGTAAAGAAGCTGAGAATTTTCCCCATTATCATGTTAAAGGTCTAGCAGGGCAGTGGTGGAGCTGTTAATTGCTCAAGACAAAGGATGTGGATGGGGCTGGCTGGCTTCGAGGGAGGTTTTTGTGTTGCTTTTCTCCTGTCGGGGGTGGAGGGACACTCGCCTGCTGGAACACGGAGGAGAGAGGATCTGACTTCTTCCCTTCGGTTCAGATTCGCCTGCATGTCCTTTCGCTACAACCACGTCCCGCTTCTAAAACAGCGCTGAGCACCCGGACCCAGGAACGGTGAGCAGTTTTCTGTCTCCCACCTGGGACACGGCCCTGCCTCGGCTCCCTGCTCCTGCCGTGCTGCTGCTGCTGCTGTGAGGGACCCGCCCTGCTCCCCACCGGGACCACGTGGAGAAGAGTGTCTGGGACTGGGAAACGGACTGAGTTTTGTTCCGTCTGATTGTTGTTTCTTTTATAGCTGCTGTTCTTGTTTTGTCTTGTAGATATATCAGTAAAGAACTGTTATTCCTGAACCCATACTTTTCTGCCTGAGAGCGCCTTAATTTCCAAATTATAGCGAACTGGGAGGGAGGGGATTTTCATTCTCCATTTTAGGGAAAGCTCCTGCCTTTTTCTGGCAATACCTGTCCTCTAAACCGGGACAATGTGTTCCTGCTTTTAGTAGGAATCATACAATTGTAGTGAAATAGTTTGGGACCTCCCTGCCATGGGCACAGACTTCTATTACTACATCCATTTACTTAAAGCAATGTCCAATTTGACTTTGACCACTTCCAATGATGAGACACCTAAAATTTCCCTGGGCAAGCTGTTTCAGCCTCTTCCTCTTCACTGTAAAAAATGTTGTCTTTACACCCAGTCTAGCTTAAGTTTCTTTCAGACAGAGGTTTCGAATCTTTGTATTTGCACTGCAAACTTGAGAATGTGTAATTAAAATAAGAACAAAAGCATATAAGCATTTCCAATTACTTGGGTGTCACTAATCTTTGGATTCATTTTCTTAGAGCAGCTATAATTTCCACGTGATGCTGTCAAACAGCAGTTGTCTGGGCTGTTGCTCCTAAGCAGGCATCGGCTGCAGGAGTGTGGTAGATGTGAGCTGGAGCACAGATAATAGTTTGGCTTCATGAACAAGACCTGAGTCATGCTTGGCATGCTGGAGTGAAGAAAACAAGGTGAAGAACATGCATTTATTGCATTGGGGCATATAAAACAGAGAAAACAAGAAATGAGAGAGAGTGAATATGTGCACATCTGCAGCTGTACTTGTGTTCACAGACCTCTTACTCTAGAACTATTCATTCTTTGTAGTCTGGATATGGGTATTCAGGACATCTAGGAAACATCACTCAGCTGTGAGATAACCTGAGTTCACTGCACCTCAGCAGAGCACTTGACCTATCTACTTTTAAGCTGGGTTGCTTTATCCTGTCATCCTCTGATTGCACTGTTCCACTCTGAATGTATCATTAAAAATTCCTTGGAACACAGAGAGCCTGTTTCCCTCTGGCATGTCAGGTCATTCTTAATTCATGCCATAAGAACAGCTGGGGAAGCATTTGCCTGAGAAGGAACTGCAAACACATGTGAATTCTCTAGTTACTCAATAGGTTAACTAGTTTTCTTTGCTGTCCTGTGTTCCATCCATGTTTGAAATTTCCATTGGGTTCAGCTTGTGCTCGGGGATTTTCCTCAGTGTAAAAGAAGGAGAATGTACTGCAGAGTTGCAGCATTTCTGATTGATATTTTCTTCTTGGAGGGGCAGTACTTCAATGTGAATTACTTGTAAGAGGCAGGATTGTGACAGTATGCCTAGGGGCTGACTATCAGACTGGAATGAATGAGAGCGTATATGCATTAGCTGTGTGAAACACTGCAGTCCTGAAGTACATGCTTGTGCATTTGTACAAGATATACAGCAAGGCCTCTTGGATAAGGAATTGCTGAGATTCTGGAGAGGGAGCTCTTATGTGTATTGATGGCTGGCTCTGGAGCTGTGCTGTGACCTCCTGGCTTACACTCTGCAAGAGTTTCCGCATACTGCTTTATCCTGCATGGGAGCTGTGATACCACTGAGGCTATAAAAGCAAACATTAATGAAAAGCAAGGTGGAACAGTTCTGTATGTAATTTGGAGGACTTTTTGCTGCAAGGGCTGGTGACATGTCAGCTTGAGGGTACAGTAATTTCACGCATATAAAAGCGCACCCTTTTGACTGAAATTTTGATCAAAACCCAGAAGTGCACCTTATGATCCCTATATATGGACAAAGGTTGGAAAATTGCCAACCTGGAAGTGCGAGCCTGTGGCAGCCCTGAGATCACACTATTCCATTACAAATTCGTTACTTTGTTGTGCGCGGATCCTCGCTTAAAAAAAAAAAAAAGTGCTCCTTATAGTCCGGGCACCTTATATATGGACAGAGTACGGAAAATTGCCAACAACCCGGGTGTGCGCCTTATACTCCAGTGCATCTTATAGGCGTGAAATTACTGTAATCCTTTCTTCTTTCCACTCTGTGTGTCCAAACGCAGTCCTCAGCAGTGATAGCCCTTCTCTTGTGAAAAATTAATTTACTGTGCCAGTCCCACTGTATGGGTTCTACAGGTGGCATTTCGTGGCAGGATCTTTTGGGATCTTTGAGGAGGTCAGTAAAAGTAAAGATGAAATTATCAACTGGCTTTTGCTTTCTCTTCTTTTTCTTTTCTTTTTTTTTTTTCCCATAACCCTTAACTGCAAATGGGGACTGCACTGCCGAGGTTTGGGTCTGGAGTATTGGCAGGGTCATTTTTACATCTGTGTGTATGTGCCTCATGAAGGGGTCATGTCAGCTCATCTCTGGTAGACACAGTTTTGTTCCAGCTCACATTCCAACAACTTTCAAAACAGACTATGAAGTTCTAGGCCAAGAAATAAAGAGGGGGACTTGAACATTTTTAATTTATAATTTGATCTGACTTTTGGTGCATGTGGATGTATGACATTGTTTGTATTCTGTGTGTGAGCTGATCAGAGAAGTGATAGATCCCCCACTGTCATTCATGGAGCACAGGATTTCAGGATGCAACACCAGACTCGACAGCTTCTGGGAGAGAAGGTGGGTCTCTGCAGCCGATGGGAACCAAGCTACAATTTTGATTTCCCCATCCTGGGCCATCAGCCCAAAACAAGAAGGGAACTGCTGCAGGCAAAGGCTACAGGGCCACATCTTTGCTGAATTAAAAAGGACTGGAGGAGAGATCAGCTGGGGCAGAATGACCTTGCTTTATACCTCCACACACTTTTTGATGGGATTGAGTAATGCTTTGTGTATGACTGAGGCCCCTGTACAGTCTTGTTCAGAATTTTCAACTTTGATGTAGTGTATTTGCACTGGATCCTGATAAGCTTGTTTAGAACCATATTGTAAGAAACATGGTTTTGGCTAAAACTACTGTACCAGATCATAACTGATTCAAACACTTCTGCAAAGCAAAAAGGATATGGAACCATTTTAGAAATACAGTAGTTTCACGATTATAAACCGCACCTGAATATAAGCCGCACTTCCGGGTAGCTGGGAAGACCACGGGATTTGTCCATATATAAGCCGCACCCGAATATAAGCCGCGCTTTTTTTTTTTTTTTTTTTTAAACTCCACACGGCAGATGGGGCGGGGCACTCCGGCCCGGCCCCACACAGCCCGGCTTCCCAGCGGCACCCCGTTCCTGGCGGTCCCACGCTGCTGCCAGCTGCCGGGGGCACGGGGGCCGCTCCGCACATTTCCAGCCCTCGTTCCCGGCGATCCTGCGCCGCCGCCGGCTGCCGGCGGTACAGGGGCCGGCCCACCCACTTGCCACTCTGCTTGGCCGGCTCTCACTTCCGGGTTGGTGTTTCGCTGGGATTTGTCCATAGATAAGCCGCACCTGAATATAAGCCGCACCACTGGGGTAGGATGGATTCTTCAATGAAAAAGGTGCGGCTTATATTCGTGAAACTACTGTACATTATTTTTATCAAGAAGAGGTTGAAATATACATTTAACAGCATTTAATTTCTCAATTTACAACAATCTTTTCGACCACCTTTCAAACAGGCAACAAAATTGGAACAAAAGTCAGGTTTACAGAAGATGTATGATTCCAGAAGTAATTATAGAGAGTGTTACTAAGACAGAGCACCTAAAACAATGCAGCTTAATTATCCTAAGACAGATGTATAACAAATCCTCTCAAGATTAATTAAGGTCAACAAACACATTGAAAAGTCCCACAGAGGGTAAAAAATAGAAAGGTTCTTTAGTCATTAATCCAATTTTAAACCTGAAGGATTGTATAGAAACAAAGTCAGTAACAGAGGAAGACAGAAAGTAGGGGAATGATTTAGCCATAGAGCACAAAATTGCAACTTAGAGTTTGAAGGTTTTGGTTTGGAGTCACTAAAGACAGTCAGAATGAACCATTCCAATCTTAACTTTACAAAAAATGAAAACGCAGGTATTATTGGCCTCTTTAAGAAGACACAACTTTTGGGGCTAAAAATACAACGTAAAAAAGTCTAAAAACAGTGATCAATATTAGTAATAGTTTGTCTGATGTTATGACTGTCCTTTGCTCTCATGCAGTCTGTCCATGGTAGTGCCATGAGCTGTAGTATCCCCGCTCTCCTATCTCTTCTCCATCAAAAATGCCTAGAGATGTTGAAGCTCTTTTTTGTCATTCAGGTCAGAGCTGCATGTTGGCTAAGAGCTTGTGCCTTATAAGGGGCAGACACCGGGATTGCTGGTTCCAAGCATTGTGGGGTTCAGAGTCATCTTGGACAAGTGTGTGGTAGCCTGCCCCCTCTGTATGTTGGGTATTGTTTTGCTCTGTAAATCAACAGTCCTGCTATTTGCCATTTCCTGCATGCAGGGTGTATGCCCAATAATGCACTGTGTAGGAGCCAAATCTCTTCACTCAGTTGCTTGGCTATAAATATTAATAGGACAGAACACTTGACTTGGTGACCTAAGACGGGCAATAACGCAACAGGTTCTCTACTGATAGCATTAGAATATTAACTTCTTTAGAAGCTTGACCTTTTAAGCACATATAGTTTTGCAGGCTAAATAATAACCTTTTGATGGGTAGAAGAGACTTGGGATGATCTAGGTTTTAAAATTCCAAGTGGTGTCTTCAGTAGCAGCTTTTCATTCACCTGCCCTAGCTGACAATGAAATTCTTTTTGCAAATGAGAGGACATTTGCTTGTGTGTTAAAGTGGACAGAAGCTCTGTAGGATAAAACATCAAAGAGATATTTGGTTTATCAATGTAATGTCACTGGATAGTTGCAAAAACTCTCACCTGAGTTGATGAGTTTGAAAAGGAAATACACAACTGTAGTGAAGCATTTTGATAGGCTGCATTTTGCTTAATGATGTTATATTTTGAATTTGGGAAGGTCACAATCTGATACAGACTTTTAGTGACACTTGCAAGGATTGGTGCTACATTAACACACCTCAGTGATGTCTGGGCCCATTCAAAAAGGGTGTAGCTCTCAAAATTCAGCTGAGCAGGGAAATTTTCCAGGAATGACCTGAGGATCTCATGGCAACTATTTATACTTTGAGCTAAAAGGAACCATTTTTGAAAGGTTTTATACAATTTACCAGCTTCCATTTTTCAGATAAGAGTTGCAAAACAAGAGTTATCTTATAGTCATCACCAGATTGCTTACCCATTAACACAGTAGTGGAGCCCTTTTTTTGCAACAATGGACTCCATATTTTATACATGCAAATAAGAAACATGTCCAAACAAGGGTTGTCCACCAGAATGGTGCAGTTTCAGAAAGCAGAAACTTCATGGGCATATGTAAAATTTGATGTCTTTTTCCGTCAGAGAGATTGGAAGCAAATAGTTTGTTCATGTCATTTAAGTAATGCTGAATTGTTTCTCTCAATTAGTTAAAACATTTAATTTTCGTGCTGTTTCATTTAATTCCAATGATAGTTTTGTACTGTAACATTTTTTTTAAGCTAAAATGTTCTTTATTTTCTCTTATATTGCTTCAGTGTTCATTTAAACAACAAAAGATTCATCTATATGAAAACCCAGCCTTTTGGTATTTCAAAAGTTTTGCAGGAATTTTTAAGTATTTTTAAGTTCACAAGAAACATCAACTCTTGTGCTGCTTTGCAATACAAATGCATTTCAAAATGACATAAGATCCCACTGAACAGAAATATTTTCTTCACAGTTCTAGTCGATAAATTGCTTTTAGACTGTTACAAGTACTGACAGGATGTATTATTACTTCTACTGGGTGGTATTTTTTCATTATGTCTTCAGTCTGAGTTCTGTCTAGAATGTGTTTAAGTACTCATTATATTGATCTTGTATCACAGGCTCATTTTTTTAAAAAAAAAAAAAAAAAAAAAGTGGTATGCATTATTCAGTTTTCAATGATCTTGACCATACCCAGTATATAGAGGGGGTCAATGTCTTTTCAAAGAGGGATTCCATGCAATCCCTATTCAGGTTATCCTAGCATAGCTCTCTGCTATTTGGTTTTTGTTGTTTGTTCTTTGTTGTTTTGGTTTGCTTTTTTCCTCTGGGTGGCATGTTATTATTTCTAATCACAAACCAAACAGCTGTTCCTACTGGTCAGCCCTGTGGGCCTTTAGTTTTTGTTTTTGGAGGGTTTGGTTAGGTTACTCACATTCCTAAGAAAGGACTGGGTTTTGTCTTTCACCTGCATGACCCCTTAGGATAGCTGGGTACAGTGTATGGGGTATTTCAAAGCAAGTTTAGGCAGCATAGCCAACATCCTGAGCTAACATCCAGGGTTTCTGGCCATGTGTACATGCTTTGTAGTGTTCTGCAGCGTGCAGTCAGCTCGAAGCCACAGACCACCATCCCAACATCTGCAAATAGTGCTTGCCCCAGCCCGGAGGACATGACTCTTCCTTTCAGTTTTCTTCTACTGCAAACCGCTTGCCTTTTTGAATCCCACTTTTGTCACAGATAAACCTAATCAAATTTAGTTTCTCGGTGAGGCATGTGATTTAATTGCCGACCAGGGCTAGGAACTCTTTTGTACTCTCTCAGATCAGAGATATTCAGGAAAGCATTGAGGTGGAGTGGAGATGCAGTGCTTTATTCACATGAAGCAGCTGAGCAAAACTGACTCTAGTGGATAGATGTCCACTAAATCTTGGTTGGTAGGTTGTTGGCAGGTTGGCCAAGGCTAGTACCATAAAAATAACTTTCTTTTGGACTGCTCACACATGACATTTTGATGATGAGGACTATGTATTAACATTTTCAGAACAGTTTGATTTCAGAATTGCATTCTGAAATTTAGTGTTCATGCAGTAATTGTGGCTGAAGACTTCTGGGGTAATTTAGACTTGTGATGAGCCAGAACAAAGCCTTCCCTCTCCCATGCTGCCCCAGTGGTCAACGAGAAGAAAATCTACATAAGGTGTGGTTCAAGTGTACTTTCTACCCTTACTTTTACAATCCTTGTAATAGGTGAATGTATTTTGGTGTTATTATTGACTGCAATTAACAAGAGGATCACAGAGGATCAGGGAAGAAATGTTGCAGATTTGTTTTCTCTCTAACTAACTCAGAGCAGCACGACCAGACAGGCTTTTAATGAATTGTGTAGATGAAGGTCCAAGCTTCTTTAGGTAATTCTTCCCCTGTATTCCTGCTGTGAACTCATCCCTAAACCTCCTGTGTGTAATGGCAGGACACAGAAGAGGGAAAAAGAGTGTCTGTGAATGTAACTGTTATCCCTGCTTCACAGAGTACTTGCAAGACTCCTCTCTGCTGTCAAAAACTAAATGCCAGAGATTATATGCTCCCCAGTTACTGGGAAATTGTTTTCCTATTTATTTTATGTCTTAGGACTCAGTATCAGTACTCTGCATTAAGGAGGAAGGCTAAAGAAAGATACAGTATTTTGCTGGACTTGTCAAACAAAACAGGAAAACCAGAGACCATAGAACACCGTGTTTCAAACCCCAAAAACTGAAATGTTAAAATAAGCATTTCTAATGGTGTTGTTATGGGATCATTTGCTGTTGCAATGACACTCCATCAGCAGGTCTGAAAAAGGTGAAGGATTCCTTGGCCATGCTGGTCCAGATCTTTCATGGCACATTTTCCTCTGCAGATGGTCATGTCAGAGCTGGAGGCAGTCAGGACAAAGGAAAAAAAAATGCTACCCCTCCCCACCCCCCCAAATTATAGTTTCCAAGACAACAAAACTGAGAAATAAAATCAAAGGCATGACTGTCATTTGGTGTCACTGAAAATGTTTTGCTAAGTGTTCCAGTAAAGATGATACAGTAATGGTGTCACATTGTGCATTTATATGTCACAATGCTTTTTACAGTAGCTATAGACTTTCAGATGCACTCCTGGATAATCTGGCAATTTTATCATCAGGGAGTGATAACCTCTCAGATATGAAAGCTGATGTCAGCGTCTTCTGCCACTTTGATCTGTGTGAGCTGATGCCTTGAAAATTAATGAGAATACTACATGTGAAATCAAAATCAATCTACTGTGGATTCTTTCCTCTTCCTGCCTTTCCAGGAGAGCTGGCAGGGGGAGGCGGTCGGTGAGAGACATGCGTTATCAAACCTGAAGCATGGCAGAGTATAAAGGCTGTAATCTCATCTCAGGATTCTTGTGGCTTTAATAAACTCTTCATGCTTCATTCTTGCAGTTTACTGCATCATAGGGGCCCCTCTGCAAAATTGCAGCCATAAATTTTCCCTTCTGCTGGACAGATTTTACTCCCTTGCTTTGGTATATATGTCATCCTGCTTTCAACAGAGTCAAGACATGACAAAATTAATTAAATATTTGTATTACCTTTTCAAACTATACCAAGAAAAGTAATTTCTTAGATGGAGGGAAAGAAGGCAAAGACATTGTTGGATATAGTTCATGGGGACTTCTTAGTGCTTACAGATAGGAAAAAGTAGAATTCAACTGCTGTCACCTCTTGGGATGAAAATTCCTTGTCACTTGATCTGAGATTGGCAAAATATCTCTATTACCATTGGCATTTGGCAAAAGGTATTAGTCAATCATCCAAAAAAGCATGATTGTCCTGCCATCTGCTCCCACATCTGCTTAAGCCCTGATGGCCCCCAAGAAACTGTCTGCCATTAGCAGTGATCCCTAAAACTAAAGTCCTTTTTACTATGACTAAGTGAGCTAAGTAGACCATGTTCTCCCCTAAGATGCTCGTCTGGCTGTGATTGCACATTAATTAAGTTTGGGGCTGACAGTTGTAAATTGCAGTAAGTGTTTGTTGGCCTCTGCTGGAGGAATATGTGGGGTGGAGCAGAGCTTCCTCCTATGCTACATGTACAGCCCACTGGAGCCAGCTGACATGGCACCAGGCTGGCAGCAGCAATTGCTGTTGAATTGAGCAAGGTGACACCTTTGTGTTCCTGCTGCTGTCACCCATTCCCGGGAGACAAGCACCGAGGGCTGCAGTTTCCTCAGCAGCAGTGCTAGAGCAGAGATGGCTTCAGTGTTCTGCAGTGATGGGATGCTCATGCCTCTGTTTTCCAACAGGGAAGGCATCCCTAGAGCTGCCAAGGGAGGGAAATTGCAGAGTGCAGTTGGAGTCAATACAGCTGGCAAGCACCCGTGACAGCAGTTTGGTGCACACAAGCGAGTGAGCATCAAATCCCCAGTCTGAGCTGGAAGGAGGCATCTCTGGGCACTCTATGCATGCAGTTAGATTGTAATCTGCATTGCATGGAAATTGTACTTACATCTGTGAGTAAAGTTTTATGTATTTGGTCCTCACTGCATGCTGTGTTCAGTGTTGAAATGGGGCGACAATGTGGCATTGGTAAAATATTTATGTTTTGACAACTAGGAAACAAACTACAGTAATTTCACACTGATAAGCCGCACCTATTTCACTGAAGAATTGAGCCGATGCCGGAAGTGCGGCCAATCATCAGGTGCGGCTTATTTATCGAAAAATTCCGGAGAATTGCCAACCTGGAAGTGTGACCCGTGGGGGGAGCCGCATTCCCTGCCCCTCAGCAGCCACGCGGGGGAGCAGGAACAGGCAGCCACGACCCGCCCCTGGATGTCAGGAGCGAGTGGGGCCATGGGAACGTGCGGGCGTCCCCGGCCCCCGAGTGTCAGGAGAGGAGCAGGGCTGCGGGAACACGCAGGCGCAGCCAGCCCCCAGGTGTCAGGAGCCGTGTTGGGGGAGCGAGTGGACAGGTCAGGGAGCACCCCCTCTGCCGTGCAGGAAAAAAAAAAAAAAAAGGCTAATCACCCAATGTGACTTATTTATGAACAAATTCTGTGGTCTTCCCTGATACCCAGAAGTGCGGTTATAACCAGGTGCGGCTTATGAGTGTGAAATTACTGTAACGTTTTTGGGAGGGGGGATGAGAGGGTTGAGATGATCAGAGATGTCCTTGTGCATGGACTATGACCTTAAGAACTTCATCTCCATTTTCCCAAATTTCTGCAGTAAGCTGCAGAAAAGGTGTCATGCATTACAAAAGTTTTCCATTAAGTTTTCCAAAAACTGCTTAATACTAAAACTTTAAATTTAAAAACACTGCCCTTATATTTCTTTTGTTTCAGCAACTTGTGTTCAAATTAATCATGACAAATATGTAGAAGGCTGATAATGGAAAATAAATTTAAATAACCCTGGTGCCTTGGTATAAATGTCACAGTTTGAAAATGCAAGTCTAGAGTACCAAAACTCAGAGGTCTTCAAATTAAGAGCCAATTTTAAATTTGCAGTTATCATGCTGGTTTCAGCAGGGAGCAAGTGTAAAAGAATGCAGTGTGTGAATTGAAAAAGCAGTCAAGATTTATGTGTCTACATTACCATTGCCAAAAGAATATTTTCCTTCTTTATTTTCAATGGCTCATATACAGTCTGAAGATTCTAAAGGAAAGGAAGAAAAGATAATGAGCCTTAAATAGGAAGACAGGCATGCAAAATAAACATGTCATAGTTGAGGAGGCATGTAAGATGGACGGGAAGGAAGATGGATAGGCAAAAAGTAGAGTTTCTTCTGGCCTATTTTCTCTTGTCCTATAAATCGGATCACTAATTCTGATCATCCACATCCATGCTGGGACCCACTGGTCTATAGGACACTGCTGCTATTTGCAATCCAGGGTGCTGAGGATGGAACACAAATCCCTCCTACAGTGTGTGTGCCAGTTGTACGTGTATTATGAAAAGACCTCGAGGACCCTTATAGGGTTTCACTGATGTTTTCCTTAACAGATTGTAACAAAAAAAAAGTGATTGACATATGGAAAATATGGATCACCACATTCTCATTCTCAGTGGATAGGGGATAAGAAAAAAAAAAAAAAGAGTATTTCCAAAGTCCTTGTGGGATTTAGGAAGATTGATTTCTTAGGAATTCAGGGAGCTGAACAGGAAGTTATTATCCAAAAGGTACTTTAGTGGAAAATATGGCTTCTGCTGAATTGTTAAAGACATTTTATTTCCAGTGGCAAAGCTGAAAAGTCCATTTCAGGTTGCCTTCAATACTTGAACATTAGGGTTCTCTGGATCTTTGACTAAGAGGCTAGGATGTACACTCTTGTAACTTGTATTTCCAGCCCTTTCCATCTCTTCTAGACAGAGTCTCTCAAGTACTGGTATTTCCAATGTGCATTGTGCTAAAATACAAGTAACAGACCTGTACCTCACAGCTTGACACCAAAATAAATACAGTGCTTTAGGAAAGATGTAGTTCATAGTTGGACCTTGGTCCACAAGCAGAGCAAAGGACTACAACTTCCCAAAGCCACCTTGGGGATCTCAAATGAAGAAGTAGCCACTGCAGCATTGCTCTGTCAGTTTTAGCCAGACAAGGACTACACTGATGAACCTTCACATCTCATTGCAAGGTCTATTTGCTCAATGCTTTCCTTGAAGGAGAGGTTATATGCTGAACCCATTTGACAATAAAAGCATCAATGTCAGTTCTGCAATCCTTGATGAGCTCATAATGTTTTAAATTGAAATACATCTGTTCAGAGCCTGCCATGAGTATATATATCCATCAGAGAGGAAAATGAAGTATCATGCTATTTCTGATCCACCAGCAGCTGTACAGAGGCTGCTGCTATGTATCAAATGTGCTACTTAACCAGGTGGAACAGAGGCAACAAAAGTTTTCCCAGTCATATCCTCCTTCCATTGTCCTGCTGTATTGATTGCTGCATTTCCAAGGTATTAATTTCAGTGAAAATTTGCCTGAGCAAATTTTCAAAGATATCCAGGACAGCTCATCACATGAAACCCTACACATTTCAGGATCAACACACGAGTCTACTCAATCAAATAAGATGCTGCTTCTTGAAGGTTTATTAAGTAACTGTAGTTGCACATGCAGGAGTAGAGCAGGATTCCAGAACAAGTCAGTGCAGGATCCAAGGGAGAAATGAGTGCATAAGCAAGAGGATGGTCCATGAGAACATATTAGCCCATTTACTCCCCAATAATCTGATTAGATCTGTTTTAGTGAGATTTGTGATCTGTGCTATGTTCCAGTCAGTGTAAAGCAATTCTTATTCATAGGAAACACGGCACTTAGTGGTGTTAAGCTGGATGTCTCCAGGACCAAAGGCAGGCTGCAGACTTGGTAGCAGTGTTTGCATTGTCTCCTCTCATTGTCATGCATTGTCCCTGTCACTTGGCCTTTGCTGCTGTCCTGTCCTTTATGCTTGCTCAGCTACTTCATCTGTTCTCATAACAAAGCTACAAGAAACATGTTAAGCTACATATTAATGTTTCAGTGCACAAGACTGCAATTTGATAACAATAAACAGAAGCTTTTATGAGGCTGCAAATGTCTCTTCCATTTATAAATATTGTACTATAACTGCAGGCTCTAGGGTTATCAGGCAGTCAAACCTTTCATCAAAGCCAAATAGTTCCTAAAGTACCACTCTTAAAAATCTTTTGCAGGCATTAATGTTTCATTAATTCACTCAAATTAGTCTCCTTGGAAATCTGTATAGCAAGTAAAATCTAGCTCTAGCCCATGGAAAAATTAACTGCATTTTTAATTCTCTTCTTTAGTATTTACTCCACATGCCTTTTGGTGGTACATAGCTGGTGTTCCAAATGTACTCAGCTTAAAGGGAAGCAGTAAAATTAATAACATATGTACAAGTGTATATTATGCCAATGTACTCTTACCCTCTAGCCAAGATTCTTTCTGCCCATCCAGCTCTATCTTCTGCCTCTGCTTAGCCAAGCTAAGATTAGGAAAACTGCTCTGAAGTTGCACCCAGGGTGCAGCAACCAAGAAACACTGTCCAGGTATTCGATTCACAGGGCAGCAGGGAACACTGCGACTTCCATCAGTACACATTGCTTCTATCCAATGTACAGTAATTTCATGCCTATAAGGTGCACCCTTTTGACTAAAAGTTTGATTGAAACCTGGAAGTGCACCTTATACTCCAGTGTGCCTTATATATGGACAAAGTTTGGAAATTTGCCAACCCGAAAGTGCGAGCCACGAGTGCCGGTGGCAGAGCCATGTGCCACAAGAGCTGAGGCAGCCAGAGCCAGGGGCAGGAGTGCCGCGGCCCGTGACACGGGGAGGGCGCCTTGGGCTGCATTTAAAGGCTGCGCTAATCCGTAAAAACTGTTTGCAAATTGAGCACCTGCCAGTAAACCCCACAATCCATTGCTAATTCATTACTTTGTTGCATGCGGATCCTCGCTGCCAAAAAAAAAAGTGCGCCTTATAGGCCAGTGCACCTTATAAGTGGACAACGTACGTAATATTGCCAGCAACCTGGAAGTGTACCTTATATTCTGGTGCGCCTTATAGTTGTGAAAATACTGCACTTGGAGCAAACTGTACCAGCAGCACACACGCCTGTGTATTCACCATCCCTTTCTACCTCCAGCCTAGTAGAGCACATATCCTCAATTCCTGCTCAGTGTTTAAATGTGCGTAATTGGCAACCTGTTGTTACTGCATGTTGGCATGGAGCTTTATAATTGGTGTGAAAGAAAATTATTAGGGCATCTGTAACGGCTTTATCTCAGTTCCTATTTAGCCTTCCAAGCAGTGCTTAATTTTGTGCAGCTTAAACAGGAAGCTTTTAATATCAAGCACAAATTGGACCTGCATCTTTGAATTCTCAAGTGACTGACAGTTTTTCCTCTGTGAGAAGGTTTTGGGGGATAGTCAAGGCCTGAACTCATCAGTAGATGTGCTTTGTAAGCATTTGTGGTCTTACAAGCCTCCTAGGGGTAGAATCAAAAGGAAATACCTGTATGCTGCCCATGTTGGGATGTTGGGATTTGGCACAGCAGGTGCTGGAGTGAGGAGAGAGGTGAAGGAAAGGTAGGAGCACATCAGCAAGGTGCATCTCTGGCTGCCTGGATGCAGGTGTGGGAGTGGGCATGAGCACTTGAAGTCCCAAGATTTATACCCCTGCCCACACTATTGGTTTGAATAGGGTTGTAGCACAAAGTACAGTGAGTTGAGCTGTGCCTTGCTTGGCCATGCATCACCTTGGCTCCCCCAATTCAGAGGACATTGGATTTTGGGATGAAAAGACCTGCTAGCATTGGGAAGAAGTGTAAGTCTGCCTTTGGGAGTGAGCTTGAGCATGGCTGTAGCTGATGTCAGCATGTCTGTAGATTGCTGCAAAATGTATACATTAATCTCATTCCTCTCACATCTCTGTTATTGAACCAATTGCAAGTGTGTGTACTGATCCACAAAAGCATTGGCAAACAGAGAGTTAGCAACAAAATGGTCACAGCATCTGACAGGTCCCACAGGAACCTGATTGGACTGATTAGTCTACAGTACCTGGTTTTGTAGTCTGGAAGAAACTGTTCAGTCTCTGACAAAAAAAAACCCAAAATTGAATTACAAATTATAGAAATTTAATAGATTTTAGAGAATTTAGTATAGTATTTTATAGACTTCTATAGCATTTTGTGGAATGAAAAATAGTAATGAGCACAATCCCTTTATATGGATGCTGTGAGGTTCTGTGATGCCATAGTTTGGAGTGCCCTTATAGCACCATCAGCACAAGGTTGTACATCCAGAAATGCACATCTTCACTCCTACTGCTGTGGAGTGTCCCATAAAATGGTGTCTCAGGAAAGGAGCTGAGCATTGCAAGAGTTTCAGCCGACAGAATGTGAGGTGATAACTTCTGCCAACATCTGCCTGTGGCAATCCATTACAATAGGGCACAGGGATGTTTTCCTGAGCGACAGGCTGAAAGCATTTGTCCTGCAATGTCACATGATCATTTGCAGTGAGTACAGAGTCCCAGTTTGTGAATTCACTCCCCAAGTTTTCCCTCTTTCTTTCTCTCACATTTGATGACATAGCTGTCTGTGGCAGCGACAAGGCAACATGCAAATACCTTGCAGAAGGATTATTCATCATTAATGCAGGCAGTTTGAAGTCCTAATCGAACAGCATTTGCAGGAAAAACTTTTTAATGAGAATGGAACTAAAGAATTTTAATTTAAAACACATGAAGGGATTCTTCTTTGCATATCTCTTGCTTCTCAGCCTTCCAGCTCTTTTTTCTGTCCACAAAAGGGTTAAAAAGAAAAAATAAGCAATTTGGGGTTCATTGACTTTACATAAAGTCTTTGCCACTTAGCTCCTCACAAACAAGAGCTGCAGAAAGACTTAAGGCTCAGGGAGAAGTGCAGCGGGGATTTTTGATACCAGAAATCTCTAGGGGGGAAAAAAAGCCTCATGAAAATAATTGGCTGGAAAATGAATCTGGCCAAAATGAGTATATAAATAAAGTGGAAATGTTTAACAGGGAAGGAACAGCTAACCTCAGGCTGGGGTGAATGATCTTTCTGTGACATCTCTCTGAAGCAACTCCTAGTGCTCAGTCAGGAATCACAGGGTCGATGCAGAGATTATTTGGTATTGATCTTTGGCCTGGCTTTATGCAGAGCATAAGCCTGTAAAATTACAATGGTCCTTGCAAATTTATTAAAAGAGTCTAAAATTTATTAATCACTTTGGAAATACAGGTCATGGGGTCTGAACTAGAAAAATAAAGCTTTAAGCCATTACCAATTATCTAAGAGGTTTGTACAACACGATGGTGCAATTACCCTGTGTGCAGGTTTCCTAGCTAAACTGCAGCCAGACCACATTTGCCATCTGTCCTTTCCTAAGTAAGCGGGGTTTCCAGCCCTCTCCAAATTCTCACCCTACCCCACCACCACCAATTATTCTCATCAGTGAGGTATATCTGCAAATTTTTACAGGGTTATTCAAATATATTATTATCATCAAAATCAAAGTGTGCCACACATGAGAAATGGGAGACATTATAAAAAGCTATGGGCACATATTACTGTTCATGGGGGTGCTTTCTTATCTACACAGTAATAATGGCTGTGCTGTCGTATCCCATTGCTCATGATAAAGGAAGAGGTCATTGTTGCACATACTTTTTGACAGAATGAGGTCGCTGATGTAATCTCTGATTAGTTGAATAATGGTCATGGCAGATTCTTAGTTGTCCTACCTTAAAAATTACAGTCTGCTTTCCTATCCTGGCTGACCTTTTTTCTTAAAGGGAACTGTGCTTGCAAAGCAGCCACAGAAACTGAGAATGTGGGGGCTGGGTTTTCTCCTCTCTCCTTGTGCAAGGGTAGTGTGAAGAAAAAGGGAAGGAACCAGTAGCACCAAGCACTCCTGTTTATCTTTCAGCACACACGAAGGATATGATCTCTGTGGATGAAATTCCTCCACCTCAGCTGTGGCAGATTGTTGTCCCTTAGACGAGGAAGGAGAGCTCCTTGCAAGCTTATTTCATTAGATCATCTGCTTTGCCCTCCATAGCATCTCAGCCCCGTGCCCTGCTAGCAAGCATAATAATGTGACTAAAATGCCTCTTAACATTTAACAGCCCCATTAATTCTCCATTGATGCACCACACAGACTAAGGGATTTGCACCCTTGACCTTGGGCATCTCACACATAAAATACTAGATTATGTTTTTGCAACTCTTTTGTACACTCTCAGTCTTTCAGTGCTGGGAGCACAGACAGGTATAACCAGCTTAGTCAGACAACATAAAAATTTAAACTTTTCTGGCATAGACAAGGCTAGAGACACAGGAGAAATTCAATGTCCTTGTCTTGTTTAATAAGTCTGCAAGCTTGAAAGTCTTATTAAGCATTCAGAAAACAGAACGTGACATACTTAAAGAAAGTTTGTGGAAATTGCCTTTTTTTTTTTAATTCCTGTTGAAGTCTCCTTGAAAAACAAGAACTGAGAACAGAATTCTCATTTTTGGTGCCTTACAGTAATTTGGATTGAATGTGAACTGTTTTCTTTTCCTCTCCCTTCAGTTAGCAAGCAAATGGAAAAAATATTTTGTTTGAAAAACCTTTAGGGAGTGAATAGAAATGAAGTTATTCTAAACAACCACTGCATTAGAGAAGTAATATAAATTAAGTTCTGTTTTCCTGTGGAACTTCTCCAGAATTTGACTCAAAATGCAATGAACTAGATCAGAGACACACCCTATAAGAACAGTTAAATTATAGGGAGTAGAAAAGAATGTTAAAGTTAGAGCTAGGGCTGACCTCTGTCTGTTCTCTGAATCATCCTTCCCACAATACTTGGATAAATTCAGAGGGTTTAGTGCATGTTCTTAGCTACTCTCTTAAGCAGCTCATGGGGAGTAATAAATCACTAAGAAGACTTCATGGGGACAAACTTTAGTGAGTTAGGTGTCTGCTTTCCTGGGAAACTCCTTCAGACAGTTCTTACTTTATTTCCAGCAGGAAAAAGGATGAGATGTAGATGCAGGGTGAGACTAGTGCGCCACACACAGCACCCCTTGGGATGTGGCAGAAAAGCAAGGGGCAGTCTGGGATGGAGAAAAATAAACCAACAATCTAAAGTTATAACCACAAAGAGAAAGACAAAATAATATTTTCTCAGCTTGTTATCAGGGAAAGTTAATAAAGCCCTAATGAATATTAATTCATAACCATATAGATTGCTAACTTCTGTGGTTTTGCTGACACGGCAAGCAGTCAGTATTTAAATGGCTAGTATTTCTTTTGATTTGCCACAATTAATGTTTCATGGAGTGTATTTAAGTCTATAAATTAAAACATTTAAATACGAGTTGTTCTTCTTGGGGTCTTTTGTAAAGACTGAATGGCAAACAAAGCTGCAAGGCCGTGACATATTCAGAATCAGGATGCTGATATAAATACGGGTAGATGATGCTAACTAAGTTATTTCCTTTTAAATCTCTTCATATCCTGAATGGAAACATGGCTTTAGATGAAAATGCTCATTATACAAATTAGATGGATGTTATTATTGAGCACATTAATCATTTTTTTCTCCAAATGTTCGCTTTACAAATGTAATTATTTTTAATCATACTAGTTCCACTAAATTAGAGATTTGGTTTCCTTTTACACTCAAATTCAAGGTCTCTGTATTTAAAAGCACATTATGTTTTATAGATTATTTCCTGTCATTTTACTTCAAAAGCACCTGATAAAATTTCAGTAAATGTGATTAAATAGCACAGGAAAGTTGCCATGGTATTTTTCTTCCTTTCAGCATCATAAAATCACTGGTTTCTCTATGGCAGGTTTAAGGCTTTACTAGAGTGTAGGTGTGTAATTAACCTGATTTCTTAATGAGTGTATTGAAAACATATTCTCTTGCAGTTTTGACTAATAATAAGCTATTGAGTATTTAGCCTTGGCAGAAGCTCAGGACCAAGCTTCTATGACAATTAAATACCACTTATAGCTTATTTTGAAGTCTCATAAGGTACTTTGTACACCTTGTTGACACCTCAAAAACAAGCACAAATTCTATTCCATGCCTAAAAAAATCCCAAATCCTCAAATCCACAGGAGAGTTTATGACCGGCTTTTCCCCTGGTCATTTGCAGCAGAAAAAGCAGCCCAGCATCTTGTGTTATCAGCAACCATCTGGCATAATTTTATTGTCTGAGTTTTTCAGCTGCTTTATGAGGAACAACAATTTAACTCCACAATGAAGACTGTGTAGGTTCTCAACCAGATCCAGTCATTTTCAGTACTGCCTCTGTTAGTGTGTGTAATTAATATGGACTTTGAGACATTAAGCAACAAATTCTGTAACTGGAAGATATTTCATGTGCAGATTAGATAGTAACCATCTGCCACATTCTTTATGCAGTGCTATAGTTTGCTTTAGAAAGAGAAGTCCCAACATATTCACATGGTTTTGCAAAGACCATGTACATCCCCAAGAGAACCTGGCTTTGCCTTTGCTGGAAATGAACTTCAGTTATGAGTGTAAATGCACACTCTCTCTGCACGTTTTCTATAGCAATTTTGCTAATATTTTAAGGAATTGTACTTCTGCCTCCCCACAATTTTTCTCCTAAAGAGATCATGCAGAAAAGGAGATGAAGAAAAGAGATTAATTGATAGACAACTGCAGTTTGTGATGAGGCAGAGATGTGCTATAAATATTTGTATTAGTTGAAGGGAACATAGGTATTCATGAACAGGTAGAAGAGAGCATACATTCAAAAACAATTCTATGAATACACACTGTTTACCGGGTGTTAACAATTTAACACATTTTGAAAAATTCATGGAAGATGGTTCTTTTCTTATTCTTTATGCAACAGGTTGCTGAGCACAGTATTATAGCATAGATGGTTTATGGTTTCAAAGGCATTTGAAAGGCAATGAATATTTGCAAAACATTTCTACTAGTTTTGTTAAAACAAGCAAACATCTGTCATAAAGCAGGATCAGGAAAAAAAGACCTTGAAGACATAGAAGAAAATGTAGCAGTGGTAGCCGTTACATGCAGTAGTCTGCGGACGGAAGTGTCTGCAGTGCAGGAGGGTGGGAGGAATTCCCAGAGGAACTGGAGTTCTCTGCCTATGTCCTCATCTATGCTCTTATACAAGGCCTCTTCCACAACTCACTCTGTAGACATTTGAATTGATCCACAAAGGTTGTGTATGTAATTCCTGTTTTGATTTTAAAGCTCTTATTCTCTTAGATTTGCTCATGAAGTTGAAGGAGGCAGGGAGCTGTGTTTCACTGAGCTGTGCTTGTCTCATAGGGTCCTGTAAGACCCCAGGAGAAACAGTTCTCTTTTGAACTTCCCTTTGCAGTGTAAAGTTCATTTTTATTCTTTCTGCTCCAGAGTGGACTCACCCCCTCCTTGTAGCTCTAAATACAAAACCCTCTGCTGAATGACCACAGAAATCCAGTACCATAGACTGCCAGGGCAAGAATTACAGTAATTTCACGCATATAAAGAGCATCTTTTTGACTAAAATTTTGGTCTGAACCCAGAAGCACACCTTATAGGCCGGTGCGCCTTATATATGGACAAAGTTTGGAAATTTGCCAACCCGGAAGTGCGAGCTGTGAGCCTAACCACGCGGGGCCGCAGGGCTCAGCAGAGCTCGGCACGTGTCCTGGTTTGAAGGACAGGTGTCTGCTAAGAAAGGC